>JAQZBX010111077.1:0-10317 GCA_029593785.1 Cabassous unicinctus
AGAAAATCAATCAATGTAATACACCATATTAAAAGATCAGCTTATAAAAATAACATGGTCCTCCCTAGTGATGCAGAAAAAGTATCTGACAAAATGCAGCATGCTTTCTTATAAAAATACTTTGAAAGATAGGAATAGAAGGAAACTTCCTCAGCATGATAAAGAGCATATATGAAAAACCCACAGCTAACATCACATTCAAAGGTGAAATGCTGAAGGCTTTACTTCTAAGATCTGGAAAAAGACAAGGATGCTCACTGTCATGGCTCTTATTTAACATTGTGTTAGAAGTACTTGCTCAAGCACTTAGGCAAGAAAAAGATATAAAAGACATCTAAATTGGAAAAGAAGAAATAAAACATTCACTAATTGCAGATGACAAAATCCTATATATAGAGTCTTGAGAAATCTACAATAAAGGTTCTAGGGCTAATAAAGAAGATCAGTAAAGTGGTAGGATATAAGATCAACATGCAAAATCAGTAGCATTTCTGTACACCAAAAATGAGGAATCTGAGGGGGAAATCAAGAAAAAAACTGACCAGTGGAACACAATTGAGAATTCTCATATAAATTCTTGCATATACAGTCAACTGATACTTGACAAGACCATCAATCCCACTCAAATGGGAGAGAATGGCCTCTTCAACAAATGGTGCTTAGAGAACTGGATATCCACATACAAAGAATGAGAGAGGATCACTATCTCAGGCACTATACAAAAATTAAATCAAGATGGACCAAAACCTAAATAAAAGAGATAAACCATAAAACTCCCAGAAGATAATGTAGGGAAGCATCTATGAGATTTTGTGGTAGGAAACGGTTTCATAAACATTACACACAAAACATGAGACACAAAAATTAGATAAATGTGACCTCCTCAAAATTAAAAACTTTTGCACTTCAAAGGATTTTGTCAAGAAAGTGAAAAGGCAGCCTTATCAATGGGAGCAAATATTTGGTAACCAATTATCTCATAAGGACCTAATACCCAGCATACATAAAGAAATCCTACTTTACAAAAATAAAAAGACAAAGAACCCATTTAAAAAATGGCAAGAGATTTGAATGGACACTTCTCAGAGAAGAAATACAAATGGCTAAAAAGCACATGAAAAGATGCTCGGCATCACTAGCTATTACGGAAATGTAAATAAAAATTATAATGATATACCATCTTACACCTATTAGACTGGCAGTTATTGAAAAAACAGAGGACCTCAAGTGTTGGAGAGGATGTGGAGGAAAGGGAGCCCGTATCCACTGCTGCTGGGAATGTAGAATGGTGCAGGCATCATGAAGGACAGCTTGACGGTTCTTCAGGAAGCTAACTATAGAAATTCAATATGATCCAACAATCCCAATTCTGGGTATATTCCACGAAGAATTGAAAGAAGGAACACGAATAGATACATGCACACCAATGTTCTTAATGGCATTATTCACTATTGTCAAAAGTTGGAAGGAAACCAAGAATTCATCAACAGTTGAATGGATAAAAAAATTTTTGTTTATACAATGGAATATTCCTCAGCTACAAGAAGGAATGCAGTATTAACACATGGGACAACATGGGTGAATCTTGAAGACCTTATGTTGAGTGAAATAAGTCAGTCACTGAAGGACAAATATTACATGACCTCACTGATTTGAATTAAGCAAATTTAGCAGGCTCATAGAGCTAGGGCCTGGAAGATAGGTTATCAGGAGGCAGAAAGGCTATATAGTATGGTGAGCCAGTTCTCAATATGGGAAAGACTTATAAGGTGGAAGGGAGTGGTTGACTAATGGATGGGGGATAATGTCGTTTCAGGGATGAGGTGTTTCAATTGTGCTTGAATGTGTGGAGGAGTATGGTGGGATGTTGGATTGGACTACCCATGAAACTGGGGGGAGGGCTAGAGGAAGGAACAGTTGATAACCGGGGATTTATAAGACTTTGGTTAAAACTACAATGGTGGGAATGCTCTTTTGGCAAATATGGCAGGGGGTGTTACCGGTGCACGTTCTTGGGGTAGGGGTTATGTGGGTAGGGCACACCAGGGGCATGCTTCTGTGGATTACAGAAATGTTCATCTTGTCATAGAGTGCTACCTCAGTGGGTGGAGACCCACACAATGAACAAGAAAATATTAAACTCCCATCCTTGGGAGTTCTGCTAAGTCCTCAGTTGGAAGGGAAAGAATCTCTTGAGAACATAGGCAGTGTCTAATAAAGGAAAACAGACTAATATGTCAAGCCATCAATAATATTGCACATAACTATGAACCTTATTCTTCATAAATTGAAACTTAGCTGTTACCATAGGTTCCAAGGGAAGGGGGAGGGAAAAGTAGAATAGATGGAACATAGGGCATTTTTTGGGCATTGAAACTGTCTGCATGATCTTGCAATGATGGATACAGGCCATTTTAAATTTTGTCAAAACCTATAAAAGTGTTTGTGCAAAATGTAGGCCATAATGTAAACCATTGACCATGGTTAGTAACAATGCTTTGATATTCATACATCAAGTGTAATAAATGTACAATCCACATGTAAAATGTTATTAATAGGGGAGAGTAGGAGTGTGGGCATATGGGAATCCCCTATATTATCTGTGTGACTTTTCTGTAACCTAAAGCATCTTTGAAGATAAAGCAAAAATAATAAGACACTGAGGGAACATACTGAAGAAATTGTCACTGTATATAAAATATAAGAGATCTTACCATGATGAAAGAAACAATGAAACATTTTAAATTTCATTATTATTTTTAATTTTTATGTTTGTATTTTATTTCTTAATTGTTATTATTATTTTATTTTATTGTTATTTATATTTGTTTATATGTTTTGGCTTTGTTTTGGGGAAGGTTTTGGATCACAGAAGGATACACAACTGTTGCAGGTGAGGATCACTGGTGCAGGGCATCAGTGATGGGGTGATGTGTGGGGTGGAGTGAACCTGGGGCATGACTCTATGGCATATGAATTTGTTCAAGTGTTCATGGGGCATTGTCTCGGTGTGTGGAGAACCACACAATAACCAAAATAGTACTGAATTCCCATCCTGGGAATCCTGCTACATTCTCTAATTGGAGCAGCAAGAATCCCCTGAATATATGGGCAGTGCCTAGTGAAACAGGACAGATCATTGCACCAGGCCCTTGATATTCATGGTTTTTTTATGGACCTTTTCTTTTAAATTGAAACAGGCTAGTATTATATATTGCTTAAGGGTTAACTCCTGAAAGCTTCCTTATTGCTCAAATGTGACCTCTCTCTAATCCAAACTCAGCATATAAATGCACTGCCTTCTCCCTGGTGTGAAACATGGCTCCCAGGAATGAGCCACCCTGGCACTGAGGGATTATTACCAAGTGCCAACTAGCAATGCATCTGGAAGAAGACCTTGACCAAAGGGGGGAAGTGGTAAAAACAAATGAATTTTTATGGCCAAGAGATTTCAAAGTGAGTTGGGAGGTCATTCCAGAGGTTACACTTATACACATCTCAACAGAATTTCATTGGCTGCCACAGTAAGCAGTGCCTCAAACAGCAGTGCTCCTGAGGTCTCTAAAGACATCCAGTCACTATAAGCAAGGCAGACAAGCTCAGGTATTCAGCACCCTATCCGTGGGCCTTACTGAGGAATTTATACGCCCCAGTGTAACAGATTTGACTCATTTAGTTTCCCTACACATGGTTCTTCTGCTCATTTTATTTGAACCTATAATTAGCACTATACTCATTAAATATATGTCCCAGAGATTTAAATCTTTGGTCTGTTCATATGCCAGTTGAGTTCTGAATCTCAGCAGAGTTGCACCACCTACTCTATTGTTCATTGGACTCAACCAGGACAACTAACAAGCAAATGATGATGGACAATGCCCATCCCAAGGTACAGAGAGTGTCTGCATCTGCATGCAAGATAGTTCTATCCATATGTCCATGAGATCTAAGTCCCCTCTCAATTAGAAACAGAGTGGGCATCACCATCCCCAAATCCTCAAGATTCAGGAATGAACATAAATAAGTGGGGGAAGAAACTAAGTACTAAAGTAGACATTATTCTAGCAATGGAAGAACTGGTAACATTGATATAATGGCAGTGGCCACCAGGGGAGGGAGACAGAATGATTGGTGCAACATGGGGGCATTTTTGGGACATTGAAATTGTCCTGCATGACATTGTAATGACAGATACAGGCCATTTTACATTTTGTCAAAACCTATAAGATTGTGCAGGGCAAAGTGTAAACTAAAATGTAAACTATAGTCCATGGTTAGTATAATGCTTCAATATGTATTCATCAATTGTAACAAATGTACCACACTAATGACAGAAGTTGTTAATGTGTGAAAGTGTGGGAAGGTGTGGATGTGGGGTATTATATGAAATCCCTTATATTTTTTATGTAACATTTATATAATCTAAAGCTTCTTCAAAAAATAATATACAATTGAAAAAAATAAAGGAGATAAAATTTTTTTAAAAACCACCAACAATGCATGAGGGTTTGTTATATATGAATAGTGATAGCTTTACTTCACTTGATTCATGGACCCTCTCTCAATCTTCAAAGCCAACAATGTAACATCTTCAAATTTCTCTCCCTGTATCTGTCTCTCTCTCTTTCTCAATCTCCACCTCTGATTCTGCCCCTCTTGTTGCCCTTGATATTGACCCTTGTAATTATATTTGGCCTACCTGGATAATACAGGATAATCTCCCCATGTCCATGTTATTAATGGAATCACATCGTCAAAGTCTCTTTTGCCTTTTAAGGAATCACATTCACAAGTTTTAGGGATTAGGATATAGACATCTTGGGGGAAGAAGTATTCATGGTACTACAGCCATTTATCTGTTTGAGGATCCAATACTGTATCAAATTGCATTTGGTTGTCATGTCTCTAAGTCTCCTTTGGTCTCTGGCATTTTCTTTGATTTTATTGCTTTTCATGACGTTGACTGACTTGAGGAGTACTCACTAGGTATGCTATAGCTTGTCCTGCAAGAGCATCTGATATCTTTTTAATGATTTGAATGAGATTGAATTTTCAGAAATGCCACAGAAATGGCATATCATATCAGGGGGTGTTTGATATCCACATGACATCATTGAGGATTTTAACCTTCACTACACGATTAAGGTAGTGTTTGCAAGAGTTCTCAACAGAAAAGTTACTATTTTTCTCTTTCCCTACTCTATACTTTAGAAGCAAGTTACTTATGTCCAACCCACATTTGACTGGGTGGAGTTTAAGCTCCATCTCCTTGAGGGGAGAATATCTATATATTTTAATTGGAATTTTTCTGTAATGGTTTGTTTATTTCCCCCCCCCCCACTTATTTATATCAGTTGGGCTCATGTATATGTATTTCATACTTTAGGTTACAATCCAATACTATGTTATTTATTTTGCTACTCAAATTAATTCTATCATTGGCCATTTGGGATTATTTCAGGTTGGTTACTTTGCCCCTTTGACATCACTCCATCTTTTTGTTTTTGGAGAACATTTTTTTACCATTTTGTACTACAAGGAGTTCCAGGATCATCTTTCATTTTCCCTGCTCCAGATCCAGAACCAGCCATTTCTTCAAGGAGCCCTGGTACTTTTTATTGGGTAATTGTATTTATAAACCAAGACCTGGTCCCTGGGCATGCTTATTACTAGTGGGATGTCATTGCATCTAGTCCCTGCTCAGTGGACAGAGCTAGATAATATATGTATGTATACTAACCCGTGTATACACACATCCTAAATATTTCTGTATCTCTATCTCTATTTATCTATCTATTCATACTAATGTTTGAATGTACCACAGGTTCATTCAAATTTTTTTGTTTGTATGTAACTTTCCTCTTTGATCATGAGAAATCTGGTTCTCCAAGGAGTTTCTGGAAAACTTTTAAAAGTTTTCTTTCTTTAACTTTGGTTTTCTGTGGTGTGATCATTATATCCCCCATGTAGTTCTATTTATATCAATACTTCTTGGAGTTTTCTGAGCTTCTTGGAATGGTAGGTTGATGTATTTAACCTATCATGCCTTACTTAGCAATAAGGGGTCTAGGACAAATATCCCCAGTTAGCAGACCACCAACAATTGCTTTGTTATAAATAAAGGAGATTGCTTTCATTGTATCATGTTTTTGACTGCCAAAGGGCTGCTTATGCAAGATACCAAAACTGGGTTAGCTTTTATAGAGTGGATTTATTTGGGGTAAAAGCTTACAGTTCTCAGGCTCCATCAGAGGATTTTTCTCACCAAAGTCAGCTGCCATGTGATGAAACAAGATGGCTGCCCATCTTTGCCAAGGTTTGAGCTCAGCTGAGGGCAACCAGACACAGGGCTTCTCACTTCCTGGGACTCCTTTATCAGTCTTGACTGCTCTGCATTCTTCCTGAGTTCAGCTGCATATATATAGCAGGGTCATCTCCTCTTGATCTACTCTTTAGGCACAGCCTCTTGGGGGTTTCATGCTTAAGTAATCCTCTAGTCCTTTCTCACATGGCAGAATAACAAATGGCACCTTCTTTTTCCTGTGACTGTGTCTCTCTGCATCTCTGTATTTATCAGACCCACCTAATGGGTGGAGACTCACCAATTTCAAACTGCCACATATCTCTTGCCCCATTAGGGATTTTCTGTAGATAATGACAAATTACTTTTAGGGCCTTAATTTTTATTATGTCAGGTATTTAGGAAAATGGAGAAGGTAGTGGGTAGCTACTACTCATATAAAGAGGAGGCCCCTTTGACTCAGTGATTCCTAACGTTTCTTGTATACTTACCAGGTTCAGCCTCTCATCCTATTTTCTGTCTAAACTCACCCCCTTGGTGATCTCAAACAAGTTCATGACTTTAAACACTCTCTATTTGATTATTGCTCTCAATTGTATCTCTCCAGCACAAGCCACTTCCTGAATTCCATATTTGTATATACAAATCATTACTGAGCACTATAATTGGATATCTAATAGGCATTTTAATCTTTACATAGTATACAAAGAACATTTTTTACATCCATTCCTCCAAATCTGGTCTTCTCTGAGAATTGCCCATTTTGATTAACAGCACCACTACCACTACCTCATCAATTGCTTAAGCTAAAAATCTAGGAGTTGGAGTTATGTATTTAAAATGGCAGCATAAAGACATCCTGCTAAATTCTTCCCCTTAGAAACAACAAAATAAAAGGGCAAAATCCATCTCTGCAAGATGATTAAGACTAGAGAAAAACTCAATTAATGATCAATGGAAGAAAAAAACAACTAAAAATGGTAAGAGAGTAACAGGACAAACATACCAGCTTGGGTCCCCAACACATGCTGAGATCTGCATGGCAGTTTGTGTGACCCAAGATAGGGGCTTCATGGCCAGGTCACATTCTACTGCTAGTTTGTAGCTACCAATCCACCCACAACAGTAGTTTAACAATATATGCTCATTCAAATGTGGGGCCCTGAGACCTCATACCATTAGCAACAGCCCATGTATGCACATTCAAGTGTGGCTCTTGGTGATGTAAATGGAAATATTGTGTGTCTGTGTACATTGACTCCATCTGGCTCTATGGATGATAGACTCAGTGTGTAGGTCTGGGTCCCCTAACATCAAAGTTACTAGTGGAAGAAAAGCTGCAAAGAAAGGTGTAGCATAGCTGCTGAACAACAGGGAGGACCAAGGGCTGAAATCAGGAATAAAAGGGTAGTCCAGAGTGTGGGAGTGCAGCTGAGAAAACTGCAGGTTCTAGGGAGAAAAACTGTACATAAACAAAGAGCACATCCCCAAGGTGGAGTTTGAGTGAGGAAATCTTCTCCTGGAGGGGAAACAATCACATATACTAGGGAATTCTTCAAAGCTATGCAGATTCAGAAGTATTTGAAAAAATTCAACTGTTAACCATGGGCTGTTCTAAAGGTTGAGTATAAACTTGGCTGAGTGTTGAAGAAGTGCCTTAACACAGCCCATCTTACACTAAAACCTTAAGTAACAGGGGAAAACTAAGTTGAGAGTTAGCATATCAAAATAATCAAATGCCCAGATGACAAAATATCACTAGTCATACAAAGGTACAAGAGAGAACGAATAATTTAAAGGAACAAATTAAAACAACAGGGGAAGCACAGACATTGGAACAACTAATCAAAGATACTCAATCAAATATCCTAAATAAGTTCAATCAACTAAAGAAAAACATGAGCATAGAACCAAAAGAAATAAAGGAAATGATGTATGAACAAAAGGAGGAATTAGAAATTTTACAAAGGAACCAAACAGAACTTCTAAGGATACAAAATACGGATTTTAGAAATACATGACAGGTATTCAAGAGCAGATTTGATCAGGCAGAAGAAAGAATCAGCGAATCAGAAGATAGTGCATTGGAATCATATAGTCTGAAGAACTGTAGAAAAAAAGAATGGAGAAAAGTGGCAAAGTCTAGTGACCTGTGGGACAACATGAAACATGCCAAAATATGGATTATGGGTGTCCCAAAAAGAGAGGAGAAAACAAATGGGGCAGAAAGACTATTTGAGGAAATAATGGCCAGAAAGATCCCAAATCTGATGAAAGACATACACATCCAAGAAACCCAATGAACTTCCTGAGGACAAACCCAAATAGAACTGATTCAAGGCTTTTACTAATAAAAAATGTCAAATGTCACAGGTAAAGAGAGTATTCTGAAAAGATGAAGAAAGAAGCAGCTGGTCACTTACAAGGGATCCTCCATAAGATTAAGTGTTGTTTCTTATTGGAAACCATGGAGACAAGAAGGCAGTGGAATGATATATTTAAAGTACTGAAAGAGAAAAAATTGCCAACCAAGGATTCTATGTCACAAAATTGTCCTTCAAATTGTCCTACAAGAAATGCTAAAGAGAGTTCTTCAGATTGAAAAGAAAGGACAGTAGATAACAGCTTGGAGCCTTATGAAGAAACAAAGTTCTCTGGTGAAGATGACCACATGGGTAAATATAGATATAGGTATTATTGTATTCTGGATATATGAGTCTACTTCTTATTTCTTATATGATTTAAAATAAAATTGAGTAAGATATAATCATATTTCTATGTAAACACATAAAATGTAAAAAGGTATATGTGAAAATAACAACATAAAGATTGGGGAATGGGAGGTATGCAAGCAGAGAAAGTGTACACAATTGAAGTTTAGTTGGTATCATTTCAAATAAGTTGGATATAGATTTAAGTTGTTAAATTCCAACCCCATGGTAATCATGAAAAAAGTATTTCAGTACATATAGAAATGGAAATGATCAACCTGTTTCATCACAAAAATTAAGTATATATAAAAGAATTCTGCAATGAATGGAAAGAGGGACAAAAACGGTATAAGACATACAAGAAACAAAAGATAAAATGGATGAAGTGAGATATGCCTTAAGAGTAATTACTTTGAATGTAAATGGGTTAGTAAACTCTCCGATCAAAAGACACAGATTGTTAGAATAGATAAAAGCATGATCCAACTATAGGTTGTTTACAAGAGATTCACTTTAGACTCAAATACACAAAGAGTTTAAAAGTTAAAGGATGGAAAAAATATTCCATGCAAATAGTAACCAATACAGTGTTGGGATAAAACAGTATTGGACAAAATTGACTTTAAGTCAAAAACAGTTACAAGGGACATGGAAGGACATTATATATTAATAAAAGTGCCAATCCACCAAGAAAATACAACAGTTATAAACATACATGAACTAATCACAAAGTCTCAAAATACATGAGGTGAACATTGACAAAACTAATGAGAGAAATAGTTCTTCAACAATAATATTTGGAGATGTCAATGCACCACTTTCATTAATGGATAGAACATCTAGACAGAAGATCAATAAGGAAACAGGATTTGAACAATGCTAACCTTAACAGACATATACAGAACACTACACCCAACAAGAGCAGGGTACATTCTTCTCAAGTGCATAAGGATCATTCTCCAGGGTAGACCATATGTTTGGTGCTAAGTCAAGTCTCAAAAAATTTAAAAATATTGAAATTATACAGTGCATCTTCTCTGACTGCAATGGAATGAAGTGAGAAATCAATTACAGAGCAAAAACTGGGAAATTGAAAAAAAATGTGGAATTCCGCCTCAGAAGAGTCTCAGGGTAGAGTTCCCAGGATCCCAGTGCTGGGGGAATCAGCTTTGACCCCAGGGCACATGAGGAGAAGTCTGCAGCTCTGGGACATCTCGGGCTGAGTCCATAAGCTTATCTGGTTGTGAGTGAAAACACACAGGAGACAATTGTCAGCTGAGCTATTAACAATGCAACCACTGGAAT
>JAQZBX010111078.1:0-10316 GCA_029593785.1 Cabassous unicinctus
CATAAACAGATGATCACATGATCGTCTCTATAGATGCAGAAAAAGCAATGGACAAAATGCAGCACTCTTTCCTGATAAAAACTGCAAAAGATAGGAATAGAAGGAAACTTTCTGAACATGAAAATGGGTATATATGAAAAACCCACATTTAACATCAACTTCAATGGTGAAATTCTAGAAGCTTTCTCTCTAAGTTTGGGAAAAAGACAAGGTTGCCCACTATCGCTACTCCTATTTAACATTGTCTTAATATTACTTGCTCAAGCACTGAGGCAACAAAAAGATATAAAACGCGTCCAAGTTGGCAAAGAAGAAGTAAAAATTTCACTATTTGCAGACGACATGAACCTATACATAGAAAACCCTGAAAAATCTACAATAAAACTTCTAGAACTTATAAAAGAGTTCAGTAATGTGATAGGCTATAAGATCAATGCTCAAAAATAGTAGCATTTCTATACATGATAACAAGCAATCTGAAGAGGAAATCAAGAAAAAAATAATTATTTACAATAGTAAAGAATCAAATCCCTAGCAATAAATTCAACTAAAGATGTAAAGAACTTATATACAGAAAACCACACAACACTGCTAAAGGGAATCAAAGAAAACTTAAATAAATGGAAGAATATTCCCTGTTCATGGATAGGAAGAATAAACATCAAGATGACTATCTTACCCAAACTAATCTACAGATTTAATGCAATACCAATAAAAATCAACAGAGCATTTTTTAATGAATTGGAAAAACAGACTACAACTTTATTTGGAAGGTTAAGAGACCCCAAACTGCCAAAGACATATTGAAAAAGAAATTGAAGGTATCATACTACCTGACTTTAAAACATAGTACAAAGCTACAGTGGTCAAAGCTGCATGGTATTGGCACAGAGATAGACATACTGACCATTGGAACTGAATTGAGAGTTCTGACATAGATCCTTGCACATGCAGTCATCTAATATTTGACAAGCCCACCAAGCCTAATCAACTGGGAGAGAATGACCTCTTGAACAAATGGTGCTTGGAGAATTGGATGTCCATATTCAAAAGAATGAGACAGGAACACCATCTCACACCTTATACAATAATCAACTCAAGATGGATCACAGACCTAAATATAAGAACCAAGACCATAAAGACCTTGGAAGGTAATGTAGGGAAGCATCTACAGGACCTTGTAATAGGAAATGGTTTCCTGAACTTCACTCCCAATGCATGAACATTGAAAGAAAAAAATGATGAATGGAATCTCAAAATTAAAAACTTTTACACCTCAAAGAAAGGAGAAGGGTAGCCTACCCAATGGGAGAAAATATTTGGCAACCATATATCTGATAGGAGCATAATATCTTGCATATATAAAGAAATCCTACACCTCAAAAATAAAAAGACCAACAACCCATTAAAAAAAAAGGGCAATCCACATGAAAAGACACTTCTCCAAGAAGAAATACAAATCACTAAAAAGCAATGAAAATATGCTCAACATCTCTAGCTGTAACGGAAATGCAAATCAAAACTACAATAAGATACCATCTTACAACCATTAGAATGGCTGCTATTAAAAAAACAGCAGACTCTAAGTGTTGGAGAGGATGTGGAGAAATGGGAACCATCATCCACCTCTGGTGGGAATGTAGAATGGTCCATCCATTGTGGAGGACAGTTTGGCAGTTCCTCAAAAAACAAAAGAACTGCCATATTTTCCAGCAATTCCACTGCTGGGTATATACTCAGAAGAATTAAAAGCAAAGAAATGAACAGGTATATGCACACAAACTTTCATAGCAGCATTATTCAGTATTGCCAAAAGTTGGAATCAACCCAGGTGCCTATCAACTGATGAATGGATAAACAAAATGTTGTACAGACATACAATAGAATGTTAGTCAGCTCTAAGAAGGAATACAGTGCTAATACATGGCATAACATGGATGAATCTTGAGGACCTTATGTTATGTTGAGTGAAGCAAGCCATGCATTGAAGGATCAACAGTACATGACCTCACTGATATGAATTAAGCAAATTGAGCAGACTCAGAGAGATATTGCCTGGAAGATAAGTTTACATGTGATAGAAAGGGAGAAGGTTGTGAGCCAACACCCATATGGACATAATCTATGGTAAGGTGAAAGTGTGTAGTTGCATATGGAAGGGATATGACAGTAGGGTAGTGATATTATTGGGTTGGGTGTTGCAGGTTTGACAGGTGGGTAGACTAGGAAGAATGGTTTGGAAGGTTCAGGGTACTGACAGGAGGGTTGGGAGAGGGACCAGGTGAGCACTAGGTATTTGTGGGTATGTGGTTGAAAGTACAAAGTTGGGAATGCTCTTATGGCAATATGACAAGGAAAGGTTACTGGTTTAGGATGCTGGATGGGGGGGCAGTCGAGACAGGGCATACCTGCAGCAGGCTTCTAGAGAGTGTATGAGTGATCGGTCTGTCATAATGTGTTTTATCAGTGGGTGGAGATCCATATAATGCATTGGAAGGAGTTGGACTCCCATCCTCAGGAGGACCAATTTGTTTACAAATAGACAGGTGGGAGTCTCTCAAGAGCATAAGCAGTTCCTAATAGGGGAGGACAAACCAGTGGTCAAGACCTCAGTCTTGTTGCATGTAACTATGAAACTTGTCATCCAAGGATTGAATCCAGGGAGTCACTATGGGCCCTGAGGGGAGAGGGAGGGAGGAATAGAATAGATCAAACAGAGGGTTTTTAGTGGGCAGCGGAAGTGTTCTACATGATCTTACAATGATGGACACAGGACATGGTAAATATCAAAATTTATAAAAGTGTATGATCTAAAATGTAAATCATAATGTAAATCATTGATCTGGTTTAGTAGCTATAATTCACTATTTGTATATCAGCTATAACAAAGGTGCCACCACATATAAAATGTATTAATATTGGGGGGAGAGGAAAAGGGGAGGATGTTAGGTACATGAGAGTCTCCTGGATTTTGCATGTGACTTTGCAGTGACCTAAAACTTCTGTGAAAACAAAATGAAAAATAATGAGACACTGGGGAACGATTGGGGGAACGTGCCACAGTACAGAAAGGACACCAGATATTGCAGTGATCAAAGACAAAATGCCCAAAAAAATTTTTAAATAACTTTCATTTTTTAAATATCCTAAACTTTTAATTTTATTATATTTTTAGTTTTTAAAATTTTTATGTATTTTATTTCTTACATTTAAACTTACCATTATTATTTCATTTTCCTATTAATTGTCTTCAGCTATTGTAATGGCTTCATCTTTGAAGAAGCTTTGGATCACAGAAGGGTTACAACTGGGGCAGGGAAGGATCGTTGGTGTGGGGTGTCAGGGATGGGGATACATGGGAGGAAGTTTACCTAAGCATACATGTAACATATATAAAATTGTTCAAATGTTCACGGGGCATTGTCACAGTGGGTGGAGACTCACACAATACCTGAGAGAATACTGAATTCCCATCCTTAGGATGATCCACAGATCATCATAAGACTAAGCTTATGAACCTTTGCTCTTGAAATTTAAACTTAGCCTAATGCTTGCCTCCTGAGAGTCTCCTTGTTGCTAAAATGTGGTCTCTTTCTAAGCGAAACTCAGCATATAAATGCTTCACCTTCCCCCAGCGTGGTCATGACTCCTAGGGATTAGCTTCCTTGGCACCGAGGGATAACTACCAAGCACCAACTAGCAATGCAACTGGAAAAAGACCTCAAATAAAAGGGGAGAATGTTAAAGACAAATGAGTTTATATGGCTAAGAAACTTCAAAGTGAGTCAGAAGGTCATCCCAGAGGTAACATTTATGCACATCTCAGCAAGATCTTATAGACTTCCAAAGTGGATACCACCCCAAATAGTGGGGCTCCTGAGGCCTCTGGAGATACCTAGGTCCTATGGTCAAGCCAGACAGCTCCAGAGTTTGGATGCATTGCCTGTGGGTCCTACTTTGGAATTTGTGCTGCTAAGAGTAACAGAGTTAGGCTCAATCATGTCTTCCCTGGACATGGCTCATTTGTGCCTTGTATTTAAATCTATACTTGGTGCTGGAGTTTGAAGGTGTACATCCAGAAACTTGAGTCTTTGGGCTCTCCATGCACCAGCTAGGCCTAGAACCTTGGTGGAGTTGCAACACCTACTCTAAAGCACATTGGACTCACCTAGGACAAATGGCAGGGAGATGATGATGGACAATGGCCATCCCAGGGAATGAAGAGAGTCTGCAGCTGCAGGCAGGATAATCCAATCCATCTTATCCGTGGAATATAAGTCCCCTCTCAATTGGAGATGGAGTGGATGTCACCATCGCAGAATCCCCTGGATTGGGGGAAGAGCTATGCAGTAAAGTGGACTTACTGGTATTCTACTATAAATTACAACATTGATGTGGAGCCAGTAGCCACTGGAGGTTCTGGGGGCACAGAGAGGCGAAAACTGTTTTAACAAGGGGGCTTTTTCGGGACTTGGGAATTGTCCTGAGTAACTTTGCAATGACAGATAGGCCATTTTATATCATCACATAACATGCAGAACTGTGTGGGAGAGAGTGTATACTACAATGTGAACTATGGGCCGTGCTTAATGGCAGAGCCCCAGGATGCGTTTATCAATTGCAATGAATGTGCCACACTAATGAAGGATGTCTATGTGGGAGGGTGTGGGAGATTTGGGGAGTGGGGCATGTGGGAATCCCTATATTTTTTGTATAACATTTATGTAATCTAAATATCTTTTTAAAAATTTAAAAAAAGAAAGCCATATATTTGAAGATGTACGTACATATAACAAATATATGAAAAGATGAAAAATGTATGAGAGCTTCCATAATTTTCTTCATATATTTTGTATTGTTCGAATGTTTTCAACGAAAATTTATCAGATTTTATTTTGTGGTGTTTTTATGATTCAAACTACGAGTTGAAACAAAAAAAATACTTAACAATAAAAAGGTTTACTTTATACTATATAATGAGTTTGTATAAAATTTCAAATATTTTCAAATATGTTAGTGAGAAACTGAACTTTGTTCTGTGAATATTACTTTTAATATTAGATTTTGTACCTGATATGGTTACTCTCCTGTTTCACTCCGTATTTTGACATAATCGCATTCGAACAAACTTTGCAAGGATAGTACAATTAAACCCTATAACCATCCTTTACTAAGATTCACTAATTGTCTACAGTTTGTTCTGCTTTGTTGTCTCCCTCCCTCCTTCCTTCCCTCCATCCCTCCCCCTCCCTCCCTCCCTCCTTCCTTCCTTCCTTTTAATAATATAGATGTACTTTGTTTCTGAATCATTTGAGAGTAAATTGGTGGCATTGTGCCCTTTTATGCCTTAATGTTCCAGTGTGTATTTTCAAAGAATAAAATATCCTTTAGGATAACCACAGTAAATTTAGATTTTAAATACCCCAGGGAATTTAATATTTATATATTATTTAACCCAGTCTAAATTCAATTTCATGAACAGTACAAAGAAAACCCATTTTAGCTATTTTATTTTATTGAATTCAGCCCAGACTTTGCAATTGATTTTCATTTCTCTTAAGCCTCCTTTAATCTGGAATAATTCCTTTGTCATGCTGAGGGTCTGATAATTCTGAAGTACATTCATTAATCTGAGTTATATAGGCTTATTACTTCACAGATTAACTGATGTTTGAGTCTGTGTGGTGTTTTCTTATGATTAGATTTGGGTTATGCTTTTTATTTTTTTTAGGAGGTACTGGGGATTGAACCCAAGACCTCGTAAATGGGAAGCAGGTGCTCCCATCAGAGTTGATTTTTCATTTGTTTGTTTGTCAAGCGGTACCAGGAATCAAACCTGGGACCTTGTGTGTGGCAAACAGGCACTCAACCACTTGAGCTACATCCGTTCCCCAGGTTATGCATTTTAGTAAGGACTAATGCAAAGGTGATGTTGCATCTTCATTGATAGTATAATAAGGAAAAGACCTTGCACACATTAAAAATCCTGTATGTTTCTCAAATGAAGGTATAATTACCAATTATAGCTTCACTGTTAGGTAAATCAGTTTTGGAGTAGGTGGTCACTTCAAAATTGTCCATTGGTTGGATATGGTGACCAAGGAGTTTTTAAAAATTACTTCATTACCCCTGGTTTATTTGGATATAATACTTTTGAACCACAAAAATCCTTTGAAGTTTTCTTCCTCTATATACTTTTCCCCTATATGGATTCTCTCATTCTGTTATCCTAATTCTATTTTCATTTATATTTTAGTTTATTTCTTTTCTTCTCTATTTCCTACCTTCATTTATTTATCTGAAATGCAAATTATTATGAAAAGCTGTATAGCCAGTGTGTGTGTGTGTGTTTGTGTTAGTGCTATGGAAGGTTAGATTACATAGGTGTATGATGGATTGATGGCATTTCCATTGCTTACTAAATATATAGTCCTCCTGATGTGATACTTCAGTGCAGGCTGTACAATTTAATCTCACAGGAAGAATAAAATGTGAGAACAAAGAAAGCTAGAAGCATTTTACTGAGTTAATTATTAAATAATTTTTCACAGGAAGACATGGTTATTATTGGTAGGTTTGTGCAATTAAAGATTTAGGGGCAGTATTAGAAATGAAGCAAAAACTCATAAAGGTCATTAAAGCTGTGATACACTTTACTACAGAGAACACAATGAATATAAAAATTCAAGATATACCCTATGACAGATACAGCCCAGATGCTGCTGCTAATCTCCCTTGTCATTTCTTGGCACCAAAATCCCATTGACAATTCTAAATTGGGAATCTACAAAACCCCTTTATTTGGACAGCTCAACAAGAGGGAGAAAGTAGATTCCTCCTACAACATGGGCCCTCCTTACTCCTACTATCTGGAGACAAATGTTGTGGGGCATTCTTTGAATGCCTATCATAATTGTATTCACATCATTGACACAATACATCTTTAAATAAAATTTTATCATACCATCGATTGGCCTCTAATCCTGTTCCTCCATTCTTCTTTTCATTCTCCTATAAAGAGCTCTTTTTCTCTGATGTTTATTTTTTATTTACTCTTGACAATATACATTATTTTATTTTCCATACTCTTAGAATTTCAGAGTTCTATTGTTGCAGTGCATATACACCAATCATAGTGATTATCTCAAGGCTCATTTTAACATGTAAAAAATCTTTCAGTTATCTTAACACAAGCAAACAATGAGAAAAATTAGTTTATAATATAAGTATATGAAAAATCTCTTATTCAAAAATATGAAACTTTTTAAAGACAAACTAGTCATTGAAATGGAATCAATGGTCTTGGGACACTGTGATCTCTTACCCTGAGAGCATTCAAGATGAAACCTGGATATCTAATTGGAAATGTGTTATAAGCAGGCAGATTTTTACTGAATTGAGAACTCATGGCCATTCTCACAGCTCTACCCTGGAAATCCTTCCTCCATTCTGCTCTGCACTCACAAATGAGAGGCAGCACCAATTTCAGTGAGAACTTGGATATGTGACTAATATCTGCAGTGAATATATTACTGATTCTGAAAAACTACTGAGGTCTCATGATCTGACTCAAATTTGTTGGGAATCATGGACTTAGATTATTAGGTGATATTATGATGAAGTAGTAAACCAACCTACTCATAATGCAATTATATTTAAATCAAGGTATTTAATGTAAATAAATGTATGTGACAATTAACATTATACCACCTCACAAAGAATCAGTGTCAGTTGTAAAAGGAAAAAGATAGGTCAATGAACTGTCCTTTAATTATTCTATATTACTCAGTAACAGTTAACTGCTAAACATACTTTGGCCATCACTTATTTTTTGTTTGTTAAACAAAGTTGGATAGTAAAGCTTAAAGCCCTACTGAAGAACTTAGATGAATACAATGAGACTTTCTCAATGATGAAATTGTAGTTAAATAATTTAAAATTCTCCTAGAATGGACCATTTTAAAAATTTCTGATCTGTTACTTATTTTATATTTCCATTTTTATTCAGTTTCTAAATATAAAAAACTCAAGACTCTTATACCAATTATCTCAAATGAGTCCATGCAAAACAATTCAAACTATGTGCAATAATAATTTCCCCAATCAGTGTTGCTGTTTTATACAATAGTGTGAGCAACAGAAAACTGAATGTCATGTGCTTGGTTGGAAAATTTCATTTATTTACAAAACATTCACACATCATTTGGGAGGCACAAATTAGCTACCCAATTTTATCTAACTACCACACAAAGCACAAATGACAGTCACAACACTGCAAACTTTGGTGGGTTGAGATAGTTTATCTGTAATAGATTCCACTTGAAGATGTTGGCTATTTCTCTAAAGAGATATAAATTTCCTTAGGGTCTTTCCTCTAATTTTGCTAGACTGGGTTCCAGAAGAAATTTCCATGAATTTAAAATGTGACAACTGTAAAGTATTTTGTTGCATTATGCAAATAGAAGATCTGGGAACTTTGTTAAAGACAGCTGTTTGCTAAATGGCACTGAAGAAAATCCTTACCCCAATGCACCACTTAGTCCAAATGTTTCTGACCAAAGAAAATTATACAACAAGATTTATAGGCTAAATTTTTAAGAAATGGTTGGTACCAATACTGTACATATTTTACAAGTCAAATACATAGTTCAAAAGTTAATAAAATAAGATCATGCATTATTAATTCTAAGAATATCATATTCAAGAGAAATCCCCCCAAATACTTGTGATAGCATTTGAAGTGGAAGCAGTCTTATATATGGCAACTATGCAGTTTCTCTGCTGTGTTAAGTGTATTATTTAAAGAAATTTAAGAGGTTATTGGAAAAAATACCTAGCACATTGAATACTTCAACTATGTAAGCTACCTGTTACAGCTATTTCCCCTATAACTCAAGAATAGTTTAGCACAAAGTTTAACTACAACAGAGTTGTTGGTTTTCAGGGAGTTATTGTTAGCAAAATGAATTGAGTAAATACATTTTATCTTGAAAATTATATTCATGGAATTCTTTTACAGATTGTCAGTAGGTACTACTTATCAAATAACTAACCTGGGGTACTGTAACAAACCTTGAACTAAGAATTATTTTGTCTTATCCTTGCCTTACACTCACTTAAAATCAAGAATCCCATCTAAAACACATAGACACCTTTTCTGAAACTCCTGCATTTCCCCCAACAAGTCAATAATGAGATGGGAGGAAAAATCTTTAAGATGTCAGATGAGGGAGAGTAAAAGGTCATTCTAAATGCAGACTTAATTTAAGCCTTTTGTAAATATTGGAAATGGTGACCATAAATCAGAATATAGAGCATTTTTTCCACAAATTATTTTTTTTTTAGTCAAAGTTGGTAAATTCTTTAATCAGAGTATACAAAATGAAAAAAAATCCACTTTTTTTCTGTACTGAATACTATTTACACATATTAATAGAGAAGTTTTCCATATTGCTTCAAATGCTTTATGAAAGTGGATCTCAAATTATTCTGCAAACTGAATTCACCTGGAACTTTTAAAAATTCTAATGCCTGGGTCCCATTCAGAGATAGGAATTTAATTGTTCCTGTGTTCGGCATGGGTACTCAGTGTTTGAAAACTCCTCAGATGTTATCAATAGGCATCAGAATTTTGGGAACCGCTCCGCTAAGGAGCTGAGATCCAAAACAGAGCCTCAGACTCACACTGTATAGTAAGTGGATCTGCAGCATGGGCATGTCGGAGAGATTCACAGAAAATCAGAATCAACCCTCTCTCCCCCCACCCTAAGAGCTACAGAATCAGAATCTGCTTGTTAACAAGATCCCAGAGGATTCATATCCGAGGCGATACATTGAAGAATGAGTAGTAGTGCTTCAGAATTCATTCCAATGTCTCATTTCACTATGCTTAAGACCTGTGCATAACCCTGAAGATTCTGCCACTGCCTCTTTCTCTTCACATCAAAACAAAAGACACTGTCAAGAAGGCTATCTGAAGAACTGCTTTGTCTACACTTTAATAATTCAGGTACCTGGATCTTGGTACTAAGTCCCCCATTTTCCAAACATTCAAAACAAAATACTTGTCATTAAAACACTGAATAACACAACCACATTTGGAATGACAAATAGGAGTCTTTCCAGTTTCTATACATTTTCAGCCACATTTCCCAGGCATATCAGTTTTGAAATACTTTAATTCTTGTGTATATCCCCAAGTTTACATTATATACCTTCATTTTTAATTTTGAATTAATATTAAATAATTGACTTCGTTTGTGTGTGTAGAATATTTTTTAAATTTTACTGAAGTATATCATTCATACATAAATATA
>JAQZBX010111079.1:0-10317 GCA_029593785.1 Cabassous unicinctus
GGAACCACGTCAACCAACACACTTTTATGAAGAGTAGAGATGAAAAATAGGTTAAGGGAAATGAATGCTCCAAAAATTCAGAATTCTACTCCATTACCTAGTCTTTTAATTCTTTACAAATTCTCCTTTTCATTTCATTTATACAGCTACTATGATCTTCTCAGATATTTACCAAGTCTATTTTGATTTAATTGTAATTGAACTGATCTTTCAATCTTTAATCTTCCCCAACCCCACCCTCTAATAAGAGAATGATGTGTAAAATTAAGGAATTTAGTCATTTTCCTGTTCAAAATAATTTAAATAGCACAGTTTGTAAGACTTATAAAAGTTTTGCCCCAACCTGTCTTTCCAATCTTTCCCATCTCTCTCTCTTTCTACATGGAACTTTTATGACAAGTCAGCCAGAGGAGGCCCTACTTTCCTTTTTGTGCCAGCTTCTTTCTATACCTCATCATTAGACAATCAAGACCTTCAAGAAAGTGTGTGTGAATTTCACCCTAGTAGCTTAAATTTTTTTTTCATGACACTATACCCTTTGAACCAATTTCATCATTTTTCATTCATTCATGATCTATATATAATATCAATAAAATGAGTTCTAATATAAACAATGAAAACATTATTTAAAAGAGAATCACTTCTTCAGGAGCAGATATCACAGATATCATAGAGGGAGAGATTTTTTTAATAGATTACCACCCACTGTGGACTATAGCACCCATGTTTTAGCCCCATATAATACAATTATCTGACATTTGAAATAGTCACTTCATCTCATGAGTGTTCATTTCTTCATGGCAAAACTAAAACATGAGTTCATTTCCTTCTCTTCTCAGGACTTTCTGAAGTTAAAAATAAGAATTCATGGGAATATTATTTGTGATTTTTAAAGCACTATATCCTTGAGAGACTCTTGAAGGTGTTAAATGCTGTGAGCCACTTGAATAAGTGTTTTTGACAGTGACATCATCAGAGCCTGTTTCACATCTTTCCTCCTAAGGCTGTAGATTACAGGGTTGAGGATTGTTTTATTATTTTGTAGAGGACAGAAAGCAACTTGCTAATAACTGATGGTGTATTTGACGATGGTTTGAGATAAACAAAATAAGAGTTATGATAAAAACTGTAAAAACTGAGATATGGGGGAGGCATGCAAAAAAAGTTTCTGAGTGACCTTTTGTGGTAGGAATCTTTAGCACAGTAGTGAAAATATAAATATAAGAGATCACAATAGAGATGAAGCAAGGCACACTTAAGAACAGACAAATTCTAATACTTAGATAAACTAACTTTAGTGTTTCAGAGCAGATAATCCTTAATAATGAACATCACAGAAAAACTGTGGAATCACACTGAAGCTACAGAAGAGCATGGAAAACATACCAGCTGTGTATGCAGCTCAAAATAGTCCTCTAATGGCCCAGGAACACTTGTTATCAAGACACAGGTGCCACCATACATAATGAAACCTTAGTATAAAGACAATAGTGTAAAGGATAGCAAATGACTATGTAGTTATCATAGGACATGGCCATGAGGAAAAATACCATGCCTGCTGATAAAGAAGTCATTAAAATTACCTGGAAAGCACATCCTCAAATAGAAATGGAATAGTTGTGAGTTAAGTTGTTGACAAGAAATTTCAGCTTTGGGATTGACACAAGGAAGACATGCAAGGAGGACAAGTTCTTCAGGAATAAGTACATGGGAAGTTAGAGATTAAGGGCAATGAGAGTGATGATGAGGAAGTTCCTCATTAGACCTGCCGGGTAAATCACTAGGAAGAGTACACTGTGTAAAAGTTGAAGGTCTAGGGCATCAGACATCCCAAAAAGGAGGAATCTTATCATCAAAGTGACATTGGCTATGCTAGTAGATTCTCTTCATTTCCTGGCAAGCAAAGGAGGTATGCAAAAATTAAAATTAATCTGTATCATTTAAGAAGAATCTGATTGATAGAGAGACATATTGAAAAAGAGCTATATAATTGCTTAACTTAAGCACCTCTGCAGATTTACCTGCTTTTTTTTTTTTCAATTTTTAAGGTAATGGGATTGCATGAGTAAGGTAGGAAATCAGTTAGCATTTAAACGTGTTTTACCTGATACTATACCCTCAACCTCAAGTTGCTATGACATGGATATAATTCAACTAAATGAAACAGTTTTTGCTAAGCCCAGGGACATTTGTGTGACACTGTTATAGGGTTAGTCATCATGAAAAATTCTTTTTTTTGTAAAAATAATCCAAATTCAATCTCTTTAAAAAGTGTTAGTATCTCTGGCACTCAATAATGGGGGAAAATATCAATTATCCTATGCTGTTTAAATCATGAACTCATATTTCTGTTGAATAATCCAACATAGGCCAATAAGTATTTTTATCATTATGACAAAGGCAAGATGCAATAGACAAAAGTTCTATGCTCAATGTTTGTATTATCTTGAGGTTATGCAGTTCAAAAACCTGAAACATCTCATTTAGTATGAGAAGGAAGTAATTTAATTATTTAGTAAAATTCCATGTCCATTGAATTCACTCATGTATACTAGAGGCCCATTATCATGGGGAATGCCTGCTACTTGAATTTGTTTATAAAGGATAATCCAGATATCACCATTGCACAGTATCTTCACCATGCTTTCCAAATACTTTTTCTTCACCACGTTTTGATTTCTGTGGTTCATTTTTAAAATACTATTAAGTATCTTCTTTCAGTGTTCAAAATATTTTTCTAAATATTTTGTTACTGATGCAGAATTACTTTTTTATTCATTTATTGAAAAGATGAAGAATTGTCACTTACGTATCAAAGAGCTACATGGTGGAGTTAAAAAATAAATGTTTTCTGAGAGATTGCAGTAAATGGAAGGCAGACAATGAAGAATAAACAAACCAACAAACAAGCAAAACCTCTGGTAGTTAACAGATGCTATTCAGATAAAAAAAAAAGAGGGTGTTATTTTAGAGATCAACTGAGTGCCTCTTTAAGATTGGGGGTGGGAAGTGCTCTTTTTGGGGGTGACTGAAAGCCTGAAACACAGATAAAGGAAAAGAGCCTAAAGGGCAAAAAACTGAAGAGCCAATGCCTTAGGAAAAATAAAGATGATTTACAGATTAGAAAATTTAAGTGGAGACAATGGATATGTTGATAAAATATGAGGAAGCAATATGAGGTGAACTTGGAGCATGTGTGATGAAGAGAGAATATTGAAGCTATTTGTCAGCCTTATGCAAATTGTCAGTTAGAATAAATACACAAAGGAACAGCAGAAGGAAGAAGAGTAGAGAAATTGGTAGTTTCATTATTTTAGGTGTCTGTCCTAAATTTCTTTAGTATCTACAAGATGTTTTCTTTTTTTGAAACAGTATTCTAAACTTTCAACAACAGAAATTTCAAACTCATAAATTAAAATAATCTCAATTCCACCTAAATAAATGATTATTTTTCAGATATACTTAGCAGATAATTTCAATATTTCCACTGGACCATGCAACATTTTCTTTCAAAGGAAGAGTTTTATTTATTACTTTATAACCTGAAAATAAAATAGAACATCTAGATTTATTTGGAACTTCTCTGAGGTTATAACATATAGTTGCATTTTCAGCTTTTGGATAAAGGACACAATAGTCTCTGCTAAGCTGTGACAGTTTCCTGTCATGGACAGAAGCATGCAAAAATGTTGTGGATACGGCCATTTGCCTTCCTTTTATTTCAAATTTGATGTCAATTGAATGCTCTATAGTCAAAATGACTACAGCAAATTACTTTTAAGATGCATGCCTAATCTTTAGTATTCTCCAAAAAAACGTTGAATCTTGAGTTGTTTTTTTTTTTTTTTTCTTAAGATAACCTTATTAACTAGTTATCTCTTAAAACCATAAGCATTATAACTGCTGGTGTTTTCCAGACATGGAAAATAGAATTGCTTGGGACCCAGATGATGTTTTGGAATTCACCATGGAGGACATGTCTCAGACTTCCATCACAATAATAATGTAGTTCTTAAGTGTTCCTTTAATTCAATTTATCATTGTGTTGTAGACTATGGGCAAATGGTTGACAAACCTTACTATATGTAATAATCCATTAAGCACTTTGCTAAAATGAGGATTCCTGTCAAAAATTTTTAATGACTGACTCAATAAGTCCCTAGGGAAATCCAAGAATGTTCATTAATTCTTTCAACTTGATGATTCAGGGTCACATCATGCTTTGAGAAACCACACACAAAGTAGAGTCATCTAAGGTGAAAAGCAAAATATATCATATTGGTCATCTAGTAAAACCCCTTAAGGTAGAGTGATAAAACTGAAATCTTTTTATGTAGGAGTTACTGGGGATTGAACCCAGGACCTCATACATGCAAAAAATGTGCTCAACAACTGAGCTACATCTGCTTCCCCTTAATTCATTTTTAAAGAAATAATTGTAATAATTCAAAAGTGTTTTTTCATCTATTATTATGCAAAATCTTTTTGCTAGATTTTTCTAACATAGTTTTGTTTACTGAAGATTCAGTAGCAAAATGCTATTTGTCAACTACATAGTCCAAAGAAAATATTTTAATTAATAAATCTTCATCTCTCTTCCATGAAAAGTTAATGGTATAAAATGAAGCATAGAAAATTCAATAAGTATTTCAAGAGTCATTTATTCAAGGTGTAATACCATGATTATCTTTTATTTTTCTTTCTTTTTATTTTTTTAAAGATTTATTTATTTATTTATTTATCTCCCACTTGCTGCTTGTGCTTGCTGTGTCCATTCGCTGTGTGTTTTCTTCGTGTCTGCTTATCTCCCCCTTGCTGTGAGGTCCCGCTGCATCAGCCCACTGTGCTGCACAGGCTGGCCTGCCCTCACAAGGAGGCCCCGGGAAGCGAACTCGGGGCCTCACACATGGCAAACGGGGGCTCTATCGATTGAGCCACACCCGCTTCCTGTTGTGAGGTCTTGCTGCATCAGCCCACCAGGCCTCGGGAGCCGGCGTGCCCTCACATGGAGGCCCTGGGATGTGAACCCAGGGCCTCCCATATGGTAAACGGGAGTTCTATCCACTGAGCCACACCCGCTTCCCTATTTTTCTTAAAATATTGAATTTTTTCATGAATATGAGCCAAATTGAAAATTGGCAAAAAGCAAAGCAAATATAAATATAAACTCATTTAAATAGAAAATCAGATGAGTGATTTTGTTTTAGGAGATTTAGGCTTTTAGTATGTAAAATCAATAAAACATCAAATCTTTGAATTAAAATAATACTTATTTCAATGTGAAGAAAAATGAGATAATTCCTTTAAAATATTTATAACAATTTAGAAAAAATGTTTAATTGATTTAAAATTAATCAGGTTAATTCCATAGCAAATATATTAAATAAATATAGTTTTTCTTTACTTTTGTAATGAAATTATCTTCCTTAGTGATACTACAGTTCTGGTACCATTGATTTATGTTAACACCCTCATATGTGACAGACTCTACACCATGGGTGTTAGAAACATAGTCCCTTTCTTGTCTCTCATTTATACATTTATTTTAGATATTCCTGGAAATATAGAAAATTCCTCAAATTAACATCACCTATGTGATTAGGCCAGAACTCAAAATCAACCTTTTAATCTTCAAAACCAATGATCTTTCCTTTCAAATGGAATGCTTATATCTCAAAACTCAGTCTCCACCTAAGAGTCAAAATAACACCCATTATCTGAGTTTCATTCCCTAATATTTTTATATCAAATGTCCAAATATTAATAAATATTTTATTAATACAAATATTTAAGTAAGAAGTAAAGGTAAATTTTAAGAACAAGGATTATTGTATAGATTGTTATCCAGGAAAATCCCTAAGTAGAAATCACTTTCTTATGTTGGTATGTTGCAATTTTTTCTTGGTTCCCTGAATTGAATATAGAGAGGTATATTTGATTCATAATGCTAGAATGTCATCATTTTGTCCAATCTACTTTAGTGTATTAATTTATTTTAATAGATTTGCTAATGGAATCTTACAGACAATGAAGAATGCATTATCCAGTACTCTGAGGAGGAACATACATATTCTCTAGAAGGCAAGGACTTACGTTAAATTATGAGCATATTGACGATATTAATTATTAAATATAACTTGTAATTATTGCATAATATGTGTAATTTATCTCTGATATTTTTGTTTTACACTAGTATATATTTACATTAAATATACCTTTTAAATTTTTTTGATATATTTTCAAACTTATAGAAAATTTGAAAATGTGTTAAAATGAATTCTCAAGTAACCTTTACCAGATTCCTTATTTTTAAAATATTTTTCACAGTTCATGCATCACAGTCAGGTAATTGAATATTGATAAAATCCTTTCATCTATTTTTTATACCTATATTCCCTTTTCATTAATTTGTACCAGTAGTTCCCTTTATAACATTCCCTGCTTCCAGTACAGAATGTAGTCCAGGATCAGGTTTTCTTTAGGTGGTGTTTTCCTTTAGTCTTATATAGCAATTGTTCAGTTTTTCTTTGCCCTTCATGGCACTGATTTTTTTTTGAAGAATATAAATCAGTTATTTGAGGTAATACTCCTTGTTTGGGATTTTCTACTCTTTCTTCATGATTAGATTCAGGTTAGCATTCTTGGCTAGAATAATACATAAGGATCACACTCAGAGATACACATTTATCAATTGGGCTCTATTTTCTTTAATGGAATATAAGCTATTATTATTTTATATTTATTTTTTAAGTTGAGAATTAATTTTTTTTCACTTTTTTATAATAAAATTTATTTTAAAAGAGATTTTACATTACAGAAAAGTTACATCTAAACTATAAAGGATCCCTGTTTATTCCAGGGCATCCCTCTCCCACATCTTCCCCTATTAATACCATCTTAAAATATTTACTTTTGTGCTAGTTTAGAGCAGGGTTACAAAAGGTTTTTTGGGGGATTAACACCTGTGATTAAAATAGGAAAAGAAAACATGATTAGTATTTAGAAAATAAAATATGGGCCCTAGATTTGCTCATTGTTCCAGGAATATCATTGAGTTGAGATGTTTTTAACATTATTTATATATTGAGATCATATTGATGATTTCTAGGTTCTTTCTTGTTATGATGTTTGAACATTTTGTTGAATAGGATCATAGGTCACTGTGAAACAAAATTTGGCATTCATCTTTAATCAGAGTGACAAACATTTTCAAAACTAAATATAAGATAATTTGTTGGTAAAAATGTATTTTTTAAATATGTAAGGACATGATGAAGTTAACATAAAGTATAAGAATGTATTCTGGTAAAATACAGATCCTCTGCCTTTTACATTGATTATTCAGAAAAGAAAACCTTTACAAATTCTTACAAAAAACAGACTGATAATCCAAGAAGACTTTGTAATTTTCACAGAAAGAAAATGAAATTTTAGTTTTGCAACAGTATATTATTTGATACTAAATATCATAAAAATTACAGTTACACTTATTAAATATTACCCAACTTTGAGATCATTGATCACAAGAAATAAAATTCATTTTCCAAAAATATTCTATTAATACCAATTTCAATACTTATTCATGTTTTTTACTACATGTGATAACCAGTCATTTTATTTTAGGACAAAACTTCTCTCTTTATCTTTATTAAATATGTACAAAGAGAAGCTAACCAATTGAATAAGCCCATTAAGGTAAAGAGATGCCTAGACACCAGCAAAAAATGGCAAGCCATACTAAGAAACAGGAAAACATGGCCCTGGCTAATGAACAAACTAAAAAGCAGGAGGAGATTCAGAACAAGGAAAAATTAATCAAGGATATGCAAAGAAATATAATTCATCAATTTAATGAAATGAAGGAGGATAAAAGGATACTAAGAAGACACTGGGAGGATATGCAGAAGAAATTGTAAACATACATAAAAATATAACATGTCTGATAATGATAAAAGAGACCGTGAAAGAAATTTTTAAAATGCTGGAAGCACATAACAGCAGATTTGAATAGACAGAAGAAAGAATTAATGACATTGAAGATAGAAAATTTGAAATCTCACATAGCTAGAACAGATAGATAAAAAGAGACAAAAATTGGCAAGGACTCAGGGCATTGAATGACACCAAGAAATGCACAAACATACACATTATATGCATCCCAGAAGGGAAGAGAAGGGAAAGGGAACAGAAAGAGTGTTAGAGGAAATAAAGGCCAAAAATATGCCAACTCTTATGTGTGACATGGATGTACACATCCAGGAAGTGCAGTGCTCTCCAAAAAAATATAAATCCTAACAAGACACATACTTATCAGATTGTCAAATTTCAACAAAAAGAATTGAAAGCAACATGAAAAAAGAGATCCATCGCATATAAGGGAGGCTTAAGAAGATTAGGCACTTATTTTTTTTTCATCTGAAACATGGAGGTAAAAATGCAATGGTATGATATAGTTAAGGTACTAAAAGAAAAAAAAAATGTCAGCCAAAAATTCTGTATCCAGCAAGATGACTTTCAAGAATAAGGAAGAAAAAAAGCACAGAGAAAAAACTTTAAAAAAAATTTAAGAGGAAGAGTTTAAAATATTATTAGATAAACAGAAATGAAGAGAGTTAGTCAAAAAGAGCCTTGCCCTTCAAGAAACAGTTAAGGAAGTTGTGGTGTTTGAAAGAAATAAAACAAGTGAGTAAGGGTTGGAGGAGTGTAGAAAGGAAGATTATTAGTAAAAGGAACTAAGATGATTAAAAGAGAAATAAAAATATAATATTACATATATAAACTAAAGAAAAAAATGGCTAATGTAAGTACTGCCTTGACAATAATAGCATTGAATGTTCATGGGTAAAACTCCTTAATCAAAAGATGCAGACTGGCAGAAAGGATAAGGAAATATGAACTATCTATATGTTATGTTCAAGAAACTCATCTGAGACCCAGGGATTCAAGGAGGTTGCACGTGAAATGTTGGAAAACAATTTTACATGCAAACAATAAATACAACATGATGGGAGTAGCTACACTAATATTGGACAAAATAGACTGTAAATGCAAAATTATTTTGAGAGACAAGGAATGATACTATATATTAATAAAAAGGGACTATCTCTCAAGAGAAAGATCAATCATAAATATTTTTGCACCTAACTAGGGTGCCATAAAATACATTAGACAAAAATTAGAAAGCACTATGGGGAGACATAGCTGCTTCTACAGTTATAGTGGGGAACTTTAATATGCCATTTTCACCATTAGACAGAGATCTCATCAGAGGTTTAATAAAGAAAGAGACCTTGAATAATATGCTGGAGGAATTAAACCTAACAGACATATACAGAACATTACATCCAAATAGAGCAGGATATACTTTTGTCTCAAGCTTACATAGATCATTCTCCAAGATGGTCCACAAGCAGTTTCACAGAACAATTCCCAATGAATTTAGAAAGATTGAAATTATACAAAATAATTTCTTTGAACAAGATTTAATGAACATAGAAATTAATATGGAACAGAGAAACAGAATAGGCACAAAGATATGCAAGTTAGAAAACCCATTGTTAAACAATCTATTAGTAAAGGAGAAACTTGCAAAAGTAATCAATAACTACTTCAAAGAAAAAAAAAATGGAAACACACTATATTTAAACCTGCAGGATTTAGCTAAAGCTGTGCTGAGGGGGAAATTTATAATCATACATGCTTATATTAAAAAGAAGAAAGATATGCAATGAAGGACCTAATTGCACAACAGGAAGAAATAGAAAAAGAGTAAGTTAATACCAAAACAAGCAGAAACAAGGGCATAACAAAGATTAGAGCAAAACGAAATGGAATTGAGAATTTTAAAAAATAAACTGGAAAAAAATAACAAAACATAAAGCTGGTCTTTGAAGGTGAATAAAATTCACAATCCCTTAGCTAGACTAAGAATGAAAAAGACAGAGAAGATGTAAATAAATAAAATAAAAATGAGTGAGGGGACATACTGATCGTACACAAATACATAGTATCATGCATGGATGCTTTGAAAAATTGTATGCCATCAAGGTGGAAAACATACATGAAATGGACAATTTTCTAGAAACACACAAGCAGCCTGTATTACAGAGATAACTAACCCAAATCGTGCTTAAATTCTTCCAAAAATACAAGTGGAGGTAACATTACCAAACATATTGTATCATGTCAACATCACTAATACCAAAGCCGCAAGGAAACAAAACTACAGATCAATCTCTCTAATGAACTTAGATGCTAAGATCCTCAACAAAATACATGTCAATCATATTGAACAACACATCAAATGAATTATACACC
>JAQZBX010111080.1:0-10318 GCA_029593785.1 Cabassous unicinctus
TGTTACACTGGGGAGCATAAATTCTAAAGTAAAGCCCACTGACAGGGTGCCAAATTCCTGAGCTTGTCTGCCCTACTTATAATGTCTGGATGTCTCTAGAGCCCTCAGGAGCTCTGCTATTTGAGGCACTGTTTACTGTGGCAGTCAATGAAAGCCTGCTGAGACAAGCATAACCTCTGGAATGACCTCCCAACTCACTTTGAAATGTCTTAGCCATAAAATCTCATTTGTATTTACCATTTCTCCCTTTTGGTCAAGGTCTTTTTCCAGACGCATTGCTAGTCAGCACTTGGTAATAATCCCTTGGTGCCAGGGAGGCTCATACCCGGAAGTCTATCCCACACCAGGGTGGTGGGGAGGGAAGTTTGTGCATTTATATGCTGAGTTTGGCTTAGAGAGAGGCCACATTTGAGCAACAAGGAGGCTTTCAGGAGATAACTTTTAGGCATTATATAATACTAGGCTAAGTTTCAATTTCACAAGAAAAGGTTCATGAGTACAATCATCAATATCAAGGGCCTGGTGTAATGGTCTATCTTCCTTCACTAGGCGCTGCCCTAGTACTTAGAGGATTCTTGCCATCCTATTAGAGAATGTAGCAGAACTCCCCAGGTTGGGAATTCAATATTCTTTCAGTTATTGTGTGGGTCTCCATCCACCAAGACAATACCCCATGAACACTTGAACATATTCATATGCCTTAGAGGCATGTCCCAGGTGAATCCCTCCCTGTGCATCCCCCCAACACTGACCCCGTGCAATAGTGATCCTCCCCTACCACAGTTGTACCCTTCTGTGATCTAAAACCTCTCCAAAAACAAAGCCAACAAAATAACCAGATAAACTTAATAAGAAAATGAAATAATTATAAGTTTTAAAAATAACAAATAAAATACAAAAAAAACTGAAATAATTTTTTTTTTAGATATTGTGTCTTTCATCACTGTCTTGTATGTACAGTGACATTTTCTTCTGTATATTCCCCCAGTGTCTTATTCATTTCATTTTATCTTCAAGGAAGCTTTAGGTTACAGAAAAGTATTTTAGTGTTCTGTTGTTAGGCACATGTACATTCAGAATTGTTATGTCTTCTTGGAGAATTGATCACTTTATCATTATGTAAGTCCCCTTTTTATCGTGGCTAATTTCCTTTTCTCTGAAATCTGCTTTGTCTGAAATTAATATGGCTACTCCAGATTTCTTTTGACTAATGTTAACATTGTATATCTTTCTCCACATCTTTAATCTATCTGGATCATTATATTTAAAGTGGATTTCTTGTAGACAAAATAAAGTTGGGTCTTTTTTTATCCACTCTGATATTGTCTTTTAATATTTAGACCATTCTCATGTGAAGTGATTATTTCTATAGTTGGATAAATAGCTACTGTATTTATAACTGTTTTCTATTCATTGCCTTTGTTTTTTTTTCTTCTTTTGCTTTCCACTGTTTTTCTTTTTTGTTGTTGTTGTTGTTTTTTACCTCCTCTGGCATTAATTGAGCATTTTATATAATTCCATTTTCTCTCCTCTCAGTATATCAATTATAGTTCTTTTTAAATTTCTTTTAGTGACAGCATCAGAGTTTGAAATATACATTTACAACTATTCTAATTCCACTTTCAAATAACATTATACCACTTCACAGGTAGTACAAATACCTTTTAACAGAGTAATCCCAGTTCTTCCCTCCCATCTCTTCTAACATTGTTGTCATACATTTCACTTACCCATAAGCTATAATCATCCAATATATTGTTGTTATTACTATTTTGAACACTGTTATTTGTTAGAGTAAAAATAAGAAAAATTAATGATATTTTATTTTCATTAATTCCTTTTTGAACACCCTTCCTTTATGTAAATCCAAATCTGTCTTATTTCAAGTTCCTTCACTGTGAAAAATGTCTAACATCTCTTGTAGGGCAGGTCTACCAGTGACAAAATCCTTCTGAAGGATAGTTTTGCTGTATACAGAATTCAGAGGTGGTGGTTTTTCCTTTCAACACTAAATACCGTATTCTACTCTCTTCTTGTTTGCGTGGTTTCTAAAGAGAAGTCAAATATAATTCTTATCCTTGTTCCTCTATAGGTACAATGTTTCCTCTGGCTTCTTTCAAGATTTTTCTTTTTTCTTTTCTGAAATTTGAATATAACAAACCTAAATGTAAATATTTTGGTATTTATCCTGCTTGGTTTTCTGAGCTCCGATGATCTGAAGTTTGGTGTCATTCAATGATTTTGGAAACTTTTGTCAGGACTGTTATTCAACATTGTGCTAGAATTTCTAGCAAGAGCAATTAGGAAAAAAAGGAAATAAAAGGAATCCAGATTGGAAAAGAAGAAGTAAAACTCTCAATATTCACAGATGACATGATTCCATATTTAGAAAACTCTGAAATATGTATGACAAAGCCACTAGAGCTGATAAATGAGTACAGCAAAGTGGCAGGATACAAGACCAACCTGCAAATATCAGTAGTGTTGCTGTTTTTTAATTCCTGCCCCCCTCCCCAAAATGGCTCCCTTGTCTGTGTGCTCATTGTCAGTTTGTCTTCTTTAGGAGACACTGGGAACCAAACCCAGGACCTCTCATGTGGGCAGTGAGTGCCCAACTGCTTTTAGCCACCTCCACTCCCTGCTGGTTGTGGCATCTGCTCGTTGCAGTAGTTGCAGCATCTGCTTATTGCAGCATCTGCTCATTGCAGCATTTTCTCATTGCAGGGTCTGTTCATCTTCACCAGGAACTGAACCTGGGACCTCCCAATTGCTTGAGCCACATATGCGCCCCTCAGTAGTGTTTTTATACACTAGTAATGAACAATCTGAAGAGGAAACCAAGAAAAAAAATCCATTTACAATATCAACAAAAAGAATCAAATATATAGGAATTGATTTAACCAGGGGTGTAAAAGACCTATACACAGAAAACTACAAAACAGTAGTAAAAGAAATCAAAGAAGACCTAAACAAATGGAAGGATACTCTGTGTTCATGGAGTGGAAGGCTAAATATCTTTAAGATGTCAATTCTACCCAAACTGACTTATAGATTCAATGCAATCCCAACCAAAATCCAACAGCCTACTTTGCAGAAATAGAAAAGTCAATTGCCAAATTTATTTGGAAGAGAAAGGGGCCCAAAATAGCTAAAAATAGCTAAAAAAAAAAAAGAATCCCTTAAAAGTAGAGTGAAGTTGGAGGACTCACTTCTAACTTTATTTTATTTTGAAATAAAGCATATTTCAAAGCTATAGTGGTCAAAACAGCATGGTATTGACATAAAGATAGACACATTGATCAATGGAATTGAGTTGAAAGTTCAGAAATAGACGCTTACTACTACAGCCAACTGATTTTTGAGAAACCTACCAAGTCCACTTTACTGAAACGGAACAGTCTCTTCAACAAATGGTGCTGAGAGAACTGGATATCCACAACCAAAGAATAAAAGAGGACCCCTATTTCACTCCCTATACAAGAATCAACTCAAAATGGATCAAAGACCTTAACATAAAATGCCAGGACCATAAAACTCTGAGAAGATAATATAGGAAAGCATCTTCAGGATTTGGTGATAGGAGGTGGGTTCTTAGACCTCACACCTGAAACACGAACAATGAAAGAATAAATAGATAAATGGGACCTCCTCAAAATGAAAAACTTTTGCACCTCGAAAGACTTTGTCAAGAGGGTGAAAAGGCAAATTATTCAATGAGAGAAAATATTTGGTTATCATATATCTGATAAGGGTTTAATATCCCTGATATATAAAGACATCCTAAAAATTAATGATAAAAAGACAACCCAATTAAAACATGGCCAAATACGTGAATAGACATTTTTCCAAAGAGAAAATACAAATGGCAAAAAAACACATGAAAAGATGTTCAACATCACTAGAGATTATGGAAATGCAAATCAAAACCACAATGAGATATTATTTCACACCTATTAGAATGGCCACTATTTGAAAATCAGAAAACTACAAGTGTTGAAGAGAATGTGGAGAAATAGGTATGCTTATCCACTGTTGGTGGGAATGTAGAATGGTACAGCTACTATGGAAGTCTGTATAGTGGTTCCTAAGGAAGTTAGATATAGATCTGCCATGTGATCTGGCAGTACCACTACTAAATACGTACCCAGAAGAACTGACAGCAGGCACACGAAGAGACATCTGCACACCAATGTTCATAACAGCATTATTCACAATTGCCAAAAGATGGAAACAACCCAGACGCTATCAATTGATGAATAGATAAACAAAGTGTGGTTTATGCATATGATGGAATATTATTCAGCTGTAAGAAGCAATGAAGCTGTGAAACATATAACATGGATGAACCTTAAAGAAATTACGTTGAGTGAAGCAAGCCAGATACAAAAAGATAAATATTGTATGATTTCATTATTATGAACTAAATACAATGAGCAAACTCATGGAATTAATAGCTAGACTAGAGGTCACCAGAAGATAGAATGAGGGTAGAGAATGGGGAGCTGATGATTAATATGTTCAGAATTTGTAATAAAGTTGATTGTGAATGTTTGGAAATGGGTAGAGGTGATAGTAGCACATTGCAGTGAGTGTAATTACCAGGGTGATATGTGGGTGTAATTGTGATTGACAGGGGAAGTTTAGGGTCATGTATGTCACTAGAAGGAAAGATAGAGGATGAAACACAGGACTGTATAGTATTGAGAACCTTGTTGTGGTGGTACATATGAGGTGGTATATGGTATATATGTTATATATATGGTATATGGTATATGATATAGGAAGATATGTGAGCAAAAACTTACCTAAAGCAAATGATGGACTCTAGTGAATAGTAATATATTATTTTTCCATCAATTGTAAAATTTAAAAATCATGCTAAGTGAGAGAAACCACACACAAAGTCCTAAAGTGTAAATATAAATAAAATTTCAGAGACAGAACTAGATTAGTGGTTATGCACAGCTGGGGAAGGATATGGGGCTTGAGCGGTGACTGCTAAGGGATACGGGGTTTTTATTTTTGAAGTAACGAAAATGCTCTAAAATTGATTGTGGTGGTGCATGCACAAATCTGTGATTATACCAAAAGCCACTGAAGGTACACTTTAAATGGATTGTATGGTTTGTGAATATATCTCAATAGAATTGCTTTTAAAATAAAAGCCATGGTTACTTCAAATATTTCTTCTGTTCCTTTCTCTCTTTCTTCTCTTTCTGGGTATTTCCATAATGTATATGTTACATCTTTTGTAATTGTCCCACCGTTTTGCAGTTTGAGAAGTTTCTATTGACATATCCTCAAGCTCTGATTCTTTCCTAGGCTATTTCCACTCTACCAATGAGAAATCCATCAAAGACATTCATTTCTGCTATTAGTTTTGATTTCTAGCATTTCCTTTTGATTGAGTTTCCATCTCTCTGCTTACATTACCATCAGTTCTTGCATAATGTACACTTTTTCCATTAAAGCCCTTTGCATATTAATTTCAAACTCCCAATCTGATAATTCCAAAATCTCTGCCATATCTGCTATGCTATATCTGAGTTTGGTGGTGTTGCTGTCCCTTTTTCTTCAGACTGTGTTTTATTTCTTTTAACTTGTTTTCTAATTCTTGGGTGAAAGCCAGACATGATATATGGGTTAAAAGTAACTGAGATAAATAGGCCTTTTGTGTGAGGTTTTATGTTTATCTGGCTAGGAGTTAGGCTGTGTTTACTGTTTTCTATACCTGTAGGTGTCCTTGTTTTTGTCTCCTTGATTTGGGGCTTCCCTAGAGGCTCCTTCTTAAATAGGGCCTGAGCCTTATATTTTTTTTCATCTGTAATCTACTATTGAGGTGGTAGTAAAAGGTGGGGGAATGATTAACAGTCTAATAATCCTATGATTAGGGCTCAGTCTTTTACTGAACCTATGCCCCTGATCTGTAACTTTTACAAGTGCTTCTTAGTTTTATTCACAACTTAGGTTAGCAAGTCTAACAGGGCATAAAGTTGGGTATTTCCCTTACTTCAGGTCAGTTACGCTCCAATAAAATAGCTTCCCATAAGGAGAACAATCCTCTGGGGTATTGTTAAAAGGTTACCTTACCCTTCCCCCTACAGCAATCAGGAGAGAATTTTTCTCTGATCTTCAGAATGAGAATTTGGTTAGCCTCCCGGAGGTAAAATTCAGGAGATTTTGGTAGCTCCCCACCAAGGCTGGGCCTCCAGGAATTTTTGCCTCTCAAGCTAGCCCATGATCAGTCTTCAGCAACTAGTCAATAACACTCTCAATATTACTACCTGTCCTGAATATAGCAAGGAGCTGTGTAAAATAACAGCTTCCCACCAAACTGAGGAGGATACATCAGACACACACAAGAAGGACTCAGACAAGACCAGCTTGGTGAGTGGGCATTTATTAGGGGGCTTATGTGGGGTCCTCATCCTCAGCAGTGGGAGATGTCAGTTCCAGGCTCAATTGTTCACTCACTACAAAACAAGAGGGTTCTTTTACAGTACATGTCTACATGCAGATGGGGAGGGCACATGAGGGGGGAGCATAATTTTCAAAGAATGAAGTGCTTAGGATGGATAACAAAGGAATGGACATTCCCAATGTTTATCAGTCAAGCAGAAGTTACATATCCATTATAACTACATAAAAGGTCTATTGATATGAGCGTAGTCAGGCAGTTCAAAAGAAAAGATTGTTCTTAAAGTTTTCTAGGAGAGAAGGTTAAGCATCTGTTACAAAATTTACTGATCATTTATGTTCACAAATGATTTTCCAAGGTTTGCTTTTTAACTAGTTAGGAATTGAATGCTGCTGCAACTAGAAGGGGAAAGAACCGGAAGGGTTGGGGAAAAAAATGCAAAGTCATATATGCCACACTACCAGATACTGGCTCTAGTGGTGATTTCTTCTTCCAGAAAAACTGTAATTCTCTGTATCTTCCTGTCTCTTCAGTTTTAGGGACAGTGGTTTGTTCTGTGACCTCAAATATCTAATGGATTTAAGAAAAGTTGTTGAATACCAGCTCTGTACATCCCAGACCAGAAAATGGAAGTCCCATTGACTTTCTTTCTTAACTTTCCCCTCCAACCACACTGGCTTTCTTGATCCCTGAACATCCAGGCATTCTCTCCCCTCAGAGACTTTATATCAGCCATTCGATCTGGAATAACCTTCCCTCAGTGGCCTGGTGGGCTCACTCCCTTCCTTCAGGTCATTATTCAACTGTTATTTCTAGTTAGGCTTTCCCTGATCCTATTTAAATCTGCACCCATCATCCAAGTGCTCCTACTCTCCCTTCTCTGCTTTATTTTTCTCAGAATTTTTTTGGTTGTTTACACTTTGCTCCTGTTAAAATGTAAACTCCATGAGGGCGTGTTTGTGGAATGAATGAATGAATGAATGAATATGGACTATTATCAGGTCTAACTATCACTGTGCCTTAGCTGAAGGGCATGGATCAACAGCATCTCTTCATAGCAGGCACTGAAGCTTAAAATGATGTGCAAGTCAGTTCTTCAATAATGTGAGACAATCACACAATAGAACACATTTTATTCAAAAATAAGACTCCATTAAGTTAAAAAGCAGGTTGGCCCCCATTTTAAGAAAGGGAATACAAGAAGGCAACATGCTATTTTATTTAAAATTGCAAATTGTTGTCCTCTTTAAATGAAAAGGAGCTGGGAGTATCATTAGCCCTACACCAGCTTCTCAGATTTCTACCAAACAGCATATTGAATCCAGTCTTAAGCTGCCACCACATCAGAAATTCCAAGTTGCCTATGAATATGGCTGAAGAACCCAATTTCTTCTCTTATGGAAAAGGTACATCATTGATCCATAAGAGAATGTAACATTCAGATCTCCCCTGAAATGGAAATCAAGAAGATCATGATACAAACATTGCTTTGATATTTCTCCCCAAGAGCCCATTATTCATAAGTAAAGCAGTGTGTATGAATGGTGGGAATATATAGTTTGGAGATGAGGAAGGAGAAGCATTTGAGAGAGAAAGGAAATCTTGTATCCTTGAGACTATATCCTTAAGAGTACAATGATTCAAATGTAATGTATGTATAGGTAAATAAGAATACTTTTGCCTCTTAAGCTAAGAAGCACATTCCAAATATTTTAGGACCATCCTGGTTCCTCTAACCCATAGCTCCATCCTTTCATTAACAGCCAACAATTAACATATGTGTGGACTTTTCATAATATTCCTTCATATATGACTCGAGAATGAAGACGTATACAGCCTTATATGCATTTGGCCCTTCCAGGAAGAAACTAGCCAAGCTGTGTGACACTTCCAAGTTCACTCCATCATGGATTACCAACATATATCTAAGCCACTACACTTTTTAGGCTCATTATTGATACTCATTGTTCCTTAGGATTCAGAACTTTGTTGATATTGGAATTGGTAAGAATTGCACCTTAGCATTGATCATGGAATTCCATATGATGCCCAAGAGGGGCAGCTTTTATATATGTAGATTTTCTGCTAGTTAGTGACATATTAATGAAACCACCATGACCAAAAATACCATTAAGCAGCTCAGGACTGCATGAAATTTCTGAACTGGAAGCTCTTTAGGCAGAATACACCTTAATCCAAATAGATGGCATTTCCTTGTAAAATTGTACTGGTTCTTATGTAGGACAGCCCTGAACAAAATTTTAAAATGCCAGTTCTGAGTGCCCTTACCATGGCCACACTCCAAGAGCAACTACTTCATCTCTTCTTTTGCCTAGGTTTGCAATTTGTATTCTCATTTGTATTTCCCATTCAGATTCGGTAGAACTGTTGGTTTCATTATCGCTTCCTTCAATTTCATGCAAAAGAGAGTGATGACTAAAATGAGAGAAAAAATAAAAATAGAGAAATATCACACAGGGCTTAAGATCTAGTCGTATCTAATGTTTACAAGGTCAATCTTGGGGCCAAATTCCTGATACTAGTGAATATATTAACATCTATTTTTGCAGAACGTTGGAAACAGTATTTGTGGTGCTAAGGAGCATGAGGGCTTAGAAACAACACTTCTGGTTTCACTTCCTGGTTCCACCACCAACCAAATGATCTTGGACAAGTAACCTAATTTCTGTGCACCTGAATATTCTCACCTGTAAATTGGCATAATAGCATCTACCTCACTGACTTGTCGTGAGAAATAAGCACATTCATACAAGAGAAGCACTTAGAACAGACATATGGTAAGTGGTTAGTAAAAGTTAGATGCTATTATTTTATTTTCATCCTCTTCGTGTGTGTGAAAGGCACTGTGTGGAATAGCTTTTCTGAAACTACACTGAGAGAAAAGGATTCTCAGTTCAAGACTTTAACCAGAAAAATCTAATGGAAAAATAGTGCAGAGTCCTGCCAAATATATCAGCATTTTGCTAAGACCTGATCTAAAGCTTGATGATCTTAGACTTCCTTAAAATGGTAATAGGGTTTAAAAAGAGATTGAATCTTAACCCATGGACCTTGTTCTAGTATGTTCTGACTCTTACCTCAGCTTTAGACTAGTACCCTGCATGGTGGTCTTATTTCTCTGCTGAATTTATATGCCATTTAGCCACTGTTATTTGCCTATCTCCTTCAGGAATCTTGAATGTGGGCTCTAGCTTAACACTAAAATAACCTGATACAGCTGGTTAAGATCTACCAGGTTTTTAGTGTCCCTGACACTTGTATCAAAAAAAAAAATGAGTCATTCCATTTTTCATCATTCCTAACATTCTTGTATTCTTGGGGACAATTGTAATAACTTTTGAATATTCAGGGGCAGGGAACAAGAAATTTGTGTTCCCATTAGTGTTTGGTGTCCCCACTACCCCTGGCTGGGCTATTTAATCATTCAGATTTGAGTCTCTTATCTGGAATGAGGTTGCGATTTCCCTCTTCCTTGGGGGGTGCGACGGTGGAAGAGGAGACCCGGTGCTGGTGGCCCGGCCGGCGTGTGGGGGAATCCGGAGCAAGGGGCGGCGCAGTAAAGAAGCTGCGGAGACGAGGCTGGTGGCGCAGGTCTACTTTATTAGGGAAGTGCAGTACAATTTATAGGGTTTAGGGCTACCGTGTAGCCCGCTGATTGGTTAGAGGCAGCGTCTGTGTAATGATTGGTTATAGTCAGCTGTTGCTGGGTAAAGGGCTTCCTGGCAGGGGAGGTGGGTGGTACCCACAAGGCTCGCAGGCCGCTTATGTCCTAATAAGGTATTATTGGGAGAATACAGGGGCAGGGGGGAGGAGGCCGCAATGCTGAGTCATTGGATCCGCCATTTTGAGGTGGTTGCCATTTTAAATGCATACCAACAT
>JAQZBX010111081.1:0-10316 GCA_029593785.1 Cabassous unicinctus
TTCATTCTCTTGTAAAGAACTCCTGTAAAAGGATTAAGACCCACCCTGGGCCAGGTCTTACTGAAGTGACCTAATCAAAATGTCTTATCCACAATAGGTTTATACTCATAGGACTGGATTAAATTTAAGAACATGATTTTTCTGGAGTCCATATAGTTCCAAACCATCATAGCTTGACAAAAGGGAAAGTTATTTCATTTACACTGACAACTATTTCCCAAGGAAGCCAAATGCTAGTGGAAACTTTTATTCACAATCATGACCCATGTCCAGTCTTGGTCTCTGTACTTCACTTTAGTGTGTGGGGATGCACAAGTCCTCCTGTGTTCTGTTTGGTCTGTAGGGTCTCAGTCAATACCGAGACTGGGAGAGACCAACTTCAATTTCTGTTTCCTTTGTTTCCCCAGCAATATGCAAAGCTCTATAGTTAAATGAAATAATAGATGTATGGATGGATGGTAATTGAATATAAGGAAGAGTTAAAAAAAAACTTTCATGTATTTCCAATGCAGCTGTATATATTGCTTTTAGCCTTAGTGATACAGAAGGATATATTTCTTTAGTGTGTTAAAGACCAAAATGTGCTGATCATTCTTTGTTATTGCCAGCACGTCCTTGTAATTCATATGAAGTGGCTTAAAATGTATTTGTCACCAAAAGCAGGGAAAATAGAAGATTGATAGAGAAGGCCTTACAATTTTTTCCTGAACTCTTTAAAGAAATGAAGAACAAATCTTTCAAATACTATTCCTTTTTTTAAAAAATTAAACATCCAGAACATCATATAATCCTTGTTTTGTTTGTAGAGTGGTGATGCCTAGCAAACCCTCCTCCAATTCCTTTTCTTGAAATGATTATAGGAAAATGATGAATCATTCAGCTCAGGGTTAGTTGAGTTCCAGTTTTCATTTCTCATCTCTCCCGTGATGGTTTATACTTACCTGATTTATTCCCTCTAGTATTCTGTTTACCTACATGAGACCAACAAACTGATCTGATTGCCAAAAAATAATATAACCAATTTGTATTTTAGAAGAAATAACTTGGTTCCACTTCCTCTGTGAAGGTCTATTTGTATTTTTGCTGTGGTTTACTTAGTGCTTCTATTTTGTTGGTGTTGGTGCTGTCATATATGATGAAAGCCATCCTGGGTAATATGCAAACTGCTTCAAATTTTAAATAGGAGATTAGAAGTAGATGTCAATACTCATATGTCTGGCTTTCATCTATTGAAATGCTGACCATTTAAGAAAGTTACAAAATGGGGAAAAAAAGGAAAATTTACTTGAGCCATGAAATGAAAATGATGAGCATTCACTGTATATCCATTCTTGTGGAACACACAGGAGGCATCCAAAACCTGAGGCTGTTGACTTAAACTAAACAGCTCATCTTTACCTCTGAGACCACCATGGTGGCCTTTTTTGCAGACAACTTAATAATCAGTAAAGGTCTCACTCATCATATGTGGTGAATCTGGCAAATCAGTTTGGCCACATGTAATTATAGACATTGTAATATGTAGACTCTTTAATAAGGTTTATTGTAAATATGTGTTAATAGATAGAGTTGATGGTAGCATATAATAAAGAGTATTACAAACACTGCTCATTTATAAATCTGATTGTTACTGAAAAGTGAGGTCTAAGAAAGTTAATGTTAATTGAAAGAAAGTTAGATGATTAACTGGAGACTGAATAACATATTAATCTTGGTGGAATATGAGGATTGTGGTTAATAATATAAATACCAGAAGAGTCTTCAACTACCAGGTGTTAATAATGTATTGATAATGGCTACGAGACTCCAAAGTGAGTTAGGAGGTCAACCCAGAAGTCACTTATGCACATCTCACCAGGATCTCATAGACTGCTAAAATAGATACTACCCCAAATAGTGGGTCTCCTGAGGGCTCTGAAGACACCCAGGTCCTAAAGTCAGGGCAGATAGCTCTGGAGTTTGTTGCCTTGCTGTTGGGCCCCACTTTGGAGATTGTGCTCCTGAGAGTGACAGAGTTGGACTCAATTATGGCTTCCCTACACATGGCTCATCTGTCCCTTCTATTTAAACCTATACTTGATGCTGGAGTTGGTACGCGTACGCCCAAGAGACTGGAATCTTTGGAATATCTATGTGCCAGCTGGGCCCGGAACCTCAGCGGAGTTGCAATACCTACTCTTGAATTCATTGGACTCACCTAGGACAACGAAAAGGGAGGTGAGGATGGACAATCACTGTACGAAGGAAACAAGAGAGCAGACAACTGCAAGCAGGAGAGTCCCATCCATCAGCTGTATAGGAGTGTAGCCCCCTCTCAATTAGAGGTGGAGTGGGCATCACCATCTCAGAATCCTTAGGATGGGGGAATGAACTATGGCCTAGAGAGGACTTACTGGTATTCTACTATAGAATTTTTGTGCATCTAGCAATGGAAGAAATTACAACATGGATGTGGATGCAGTGACCACTGGAAGCTCTGGTGGCAGGGAGAGGGAAAAACAGTTGTAATACGGGGGATTTTTCTGGACTTGGAAATCATCCTGAATGACATTGTAATGACAGATATTGGCCATTTTACATCATCACATAACATGCAAAACTGTGTGGGAGAGAATGTAGATTACAATGTGTACTATGGTCTGCCCTCAGTGGCAAAGCCCTAGGATGCATTTATCAATTGCAATGAATGTGCCACACTAGTGAAGGATGTTGTTTATGTGGGAGGTTGTGGGAGGTGTGAAGAGTGGGGCATATGGGAATTCATATATTTTTTGTGTAAAATTTATGTAATCTAAGTATCTTTTAAAAAATAAAAAATATATATATTTTTTAAAAGCCAATGTTGAAAGAAAAAAAAAAGAGTATATTGATAAATGGGAAAATGTAAATAATGTTACTTACAGATTATAAGTAATATTACTATTGTAATATTTTTGTAGCAACGGCAAAGAAGGGACTTTATCAACGATAAAGATAGAAAAAGTATACAGGGTTTAGTGTTACAAGATATAGCTGTGATTAAGCATTTTTTTCTTCATTTTCTTCATTAACAAGGAGAACTTGGTCTTCTTATTTAACCAAATTGTGCTCAATTATGTATCTTTCAGAACATTGGAGAAAGAATTGAGTTTGTAGGATTAAATGAGATAAGTGTGCCAAGACAGAATTTTATACAGTAATGATATCATAATTTGTTAAGCTTCCTTTTGTGGTTATTTTATTTTTTAAATTTGAAAAAGCATTTACTTATTTAAGAAAGAAGAAATTAGCCATGGTTACTGTAGCAGTTTGGCAGTTTGATATAGTTATGTATTCCAAAAATAGATATTGGATTATTCTTGTAAACGGGTCTGTTCATCTGGGCATATTAAGTTATGATTGGGGCATTGACTGGGCCATGTCAGTAGGGTGTTGAACCCTGCCCTTTGTTGGGTGGGATCTCAAAGATAAAAGACATGGCAAAGGACAGAGTTGGAGTAGTTTTAATGTTGATGATCTGATGAGGAAGGAGAGAAGGCCCAGGGAAAAGAGATGAGCCATTTACCTGACAATTCACAGCTGGCCTTGTGGAGAGAGGCAAAGCCTAAAGAGCATCATAGTTTATAGATAACGTTATGGAGGAAACAGAGGAGCTGAACCTGGAGAGGAACTGAGCCCCAGGAAGAGAGGAACCCAAGAAGCCTGAACCCTGGCAAATGTCGGCAGCTGTCTTGTTCCAACACATGGCAACAGACTTTGGTGAAGGAAAAAACTTATGATTTATGGCCTGGTAACTTTAAGCTTCTCCCTGAAATAAATACCTTTTATAAAAACCAACTGATTTCTGGTATTTTGCATCAGTACCGCTTTGGCTGACTAATACAGTTACATTTCAAATCATTCCCTAAACCTTAAGACACAAAAAATAATTTGGAATTTTAAAATTCTCATATTATCCACATCACCTGTTTTCCTCTTGGTTATTCAGAATTTCATTTTTACTCACATTCTATTCTCCAAAGCATGTCATATGGCCAATTCCAAAGTCAAACAAGGTGGTTCATTCATAAACAATTTTGAAAAAAAAATCCATCTGAGAGAAAAACAGACAAGCAATAATTTCCTACTTGTGTTGACATCAAATGATGATGAATTACATATTATATGTTTGCAAGCTAGAAGATAAGAGTTAGAGGAATATTTTGATCACCAATAAACAGCAGCTTTACAGTTATCCCCAAGACAGTGACATATTAAAACAGATTGCAGGAGCCTAAATTTCTTCCTATGGCTATTTGGAACCAGACTGAGGAGTTCTGAGACTGTTTCCATGAAGAAAAGAAAGAATAGAATGGGGTGTAATACTGCCCTGTGGTTGCTGTAACAAATGACCACAAAAGTGGTGGCATAAAGGAACAGAAATTTATTCTCTCATAGTTATAGAGACAAATTATCTGAAATCAGTTTGGGCTGAAATTAGCCTTTTGTCAAGGGTGGGCTCTCTTGGAACATTAGGGGAGAAACCATTCATTCTCTCCTCCAAATTCTGTTGGTCAAAATCATTCTGTGACTTGTGATATCATTAGTCCATTCTCGAAAACTTTGGTCATATCCTCCTCTTTTTTTATATCTCCCTCTTCCTCCCCCTTATGAAGACACTTGTACTTGGGTTGAGGGTCTATTAAATAATCCAGGATAATCTCCACCTTACAAGTTTCTTCATTTCGTCACACTGAAAACTGGAAAATGTGCTTATTGAAATTTCTTCACTTAAACAATTTTGAAAATTCTAAAATTAATTATACTGTTGTTCTATTAATCTAATTTTAGAAGTTTACACTTTGAACTTAATTCCCTGAAGGATAGTAACCAGGTCTTTTCAGTTTTGCTAACAGGGTTAAGATAATATCTCAAAGCAAACCCAGAAAGAATGGTGAGAATCTGTAACTTTTCTTAGAGACGAAATGTTTGATATCCCTGAGCAGTTGTCTGAGAAAGGAGCTATGAAAGCCTTGTACCTGCATAAATATATCTAAACTGTGGTTTATTAGCCACTGAAATCAAGGAAAATTTGGATGTGGTTGAGACAACATAGGACTAAGAGTTTGCACATACTCTTCTCACAAGGTCCCTGGCATCACTTTTTTTTTTTCACTTGTTTTTCTTCTCGACTACCCTTTTTTTTCTTTCTTTCCTCAATAAAAAGCCTAGCACCACTGAAAAAAAACCCTATTTTCACTTTGAACTGGATTGGGGAAAATTCCTCCAGTTCCTTGTTAGTGCTCTTGTAATAAATCACCTTCTTATTAAATGATATGTTTGTCCTCTGTAACATGAGATCAGGTAGGCCTGTCTATTGGAAATAGCAGTCCTTATGGTAACAAGATGTACATTAACCACGTTTCCTCATGAGATAATACTTATATCATCCTAGGATTAAGGCATGATATTTAGGTTTTGATCCCGGTAAAAATAAAAATATAGAAGGCGTGCGGGCTGCCAGGCCACGCGAGTGGGTGCACAACCACGCCCCGTGCATGGGTGTGCCATCAGGCCCCTCTGAGACATGCAGCAAGATGTTGACAAAAGAGGAGAGTGACACAAGGGAGAGTCAAGTTGAGATGCACTGAAATACCAGTAACTAAGTTGGTGCTAGCGGTAGGACACTTCTCTCCCACATCAGAGGTTCCCAGGATTGAATCCCAGTGAAGACAGGAAGAGAAGGATGAGAAGAGAGGGAAGGAAACAGACACAGAGAATTGCCCAGTGAATGGACACAAAAAAAGCAAAAATGGGGGGTGGAAGGGCGGGTGGTAAAAATGGATAAAAGTAAATGAATAAATAAATAAATATATAAGAGAAAAACAATCATGCATAAAATACTAAAAACACATACAACCCACCACTGACAACACCTTGCATTGGGGTGAAACATTTGTTAGAATGGATGATAAGATATTTTTAAAAATTGTATTAATTAAAAACCATGTATTAACTTAGGGTCCCCTATTTGTATACTGTATTTCCATGGATTTTTTAAAAAAATAATTCATTTTATTACCATATATACAATCTAACATTTCCCCTTTTAGTCATATTCAGGTATATATTTCAGTGCTGTTAATGGTGTTCATAATGGTGTGTGACAATTGCCACTATCCATTACGGAAATATTTCCATCATTGCAAATAAGAACACTGTACATATTGAGCCTTAACTCTCCATTCGCTCTCCCCACCCTGTTCCCAGGACAAAAGTTTCAAATCAGTGAAATCATGCAATATGTATTCTTTTCAGTCTGACTTATTTCACCAATCATGATATCTACAAGATTCATCCATGCTGTTGCATGTATAAGGACTTAATTCCTTTATATGGCTGAACAGTTGTCCATTGAATGTATATATATACCACATTTTAATTGACCATTTATCAGTTGTTGCACACTTGGGCTTCTGCCATCTTTTAGGAAGTCTGAATGATTCTGCTGTGAAAATGGGTGTGTAAATAACTGTTTGAGACCTTGCTTTAAATTATTTTGTGTATATGTTTAGTGTGGCATTGCCAGGGCATATGCTAGTTCTATACTTAGCTTTATGAGGAAAAGCCAGTCTTTCATAGCCTATTTTTTTAATCAGGTAACTTATGGATTTATGGAAAATTCATTTATAAAATACAGGATTCCCATAAACCTCAGCACCAACAACAACTTGTATTGATGTGGAACAAATGTTACAATTGATGATAGCAAATTTTTATAATTGTAGTATTATTTAAAGTTCATTGTATAAATTTGGGTCACTGTTTTTGTGCTTCAATGGATATTTTTTATTTTAATTCTATCACATATACAATCTTTCATTTCACCTTTTAATCCTACTCAGATATGTATATCAGTGTTCTTAAATGGCTTCACAATATTGTGCTACAATCACCATCATCCATTACCAAAATATTTCTGTCATTCCAAATGGGAAACCTGTACATTTTAAACCTTAATACCCATTACTTATCTCTACCCTGTCCCCTGGCAGCCTATATTCTAGATATTTTCTCTATGAGTTTGCTTGTCCTAATTGTTTAAAATTGTCAAGTGCTTCTCTATTTCACTCCTTCTTAGAGCTAAATAACATTCCATAGTGTATATATACCAGAAATTTTTATCCATTCATCAGGAGATATGCATCTGGGTTGCTTCCATCTCTTTGCAATTGTGAATAATGCCCCTATGAACAGTGGCGTGCCAATTTCTGTTCATGTCCCTACTCTCATTTCTGCTGGTTATATACCTAGTACTGGTATGGCCGGATCCCATGGCAGATCTCTATATAACTTTAAAAAGGACTGCCAACAGACTTTTACAGCTGCTGTACAATTCTACATTCCTACCAATAATCCAATAATGAATAAGCAACCCTATTTTTCCAAATTCTCTCCAACACGTGTAATTTCCAGTTTTTAAAATAGTGGCCTTTGTAGTAGATGTGAAATAATATCTCATCATAGCTTTAATGTGCATTTCCCTACTTGCTAGTGATGTTGAAGATGTTTTCATGTGTTTTTTTTTTTCGTATCGATTTCTTCTTCTTTTTAAAAATTTAGAAGGTTACTATTCATACATGAACATATGTAAACAATAAGTGAATGGTAGAATTTTTTTTTACCCTTAATGGAGGTTTATTAATATGTTACTGTACACTACTGGCCATATGTTGCTTTGTTTGTATTTTTGACTCATATTAATGCCTTGTATCATTAATGTACTCTTGTTCTGTTACAAAGAAAAATGGTCTTAAATAAATGCAATATTTCCAATACCCATCTTTCACATGAGGTTTATCTATGCTAAACAGTCCCATATTCCATTTTTTAAATTTCCTTCTTATAATATACATAACCTTAGACTTTCCCTTCCAACACTGTCATACCCATATATTAGCATGCAAGTTACAAACCCTTTGATGTATATTCACCCTTTATTTCTATTCCAAAGATTAGTGGAAAAAAAATTTTGTACCAATCAACCCTCAACTTTCCATTCACTAGCCTCATTCTATTTTCTAGAGTAGATATTTTAGTTATTAATGCCATGAGTTTACACAAAATATTTAGTTCACAATAACATAATCATACAGCATTTGTCCTTATGTGTCTGGATTGATTCACTCAACATAAAGTCCTCCAGGTTCATCCATGTTGGCATATACTTCATGACTTCATTTCTTCTAACAACTAAATAATATATCTTCAATATATATACACCAACATTATGTTTATCCACTCATTGGTTGATGTACACCTTGACTGTTTCCATCTTTTGGCAATTCTGAATAATGCCACTATGAACATTAGTGTGCAGTTTGTCTGTTTGTGTCACTGCTCTCAGTTGTTCTGGCTATATATCTAATAGTGGCATTGCCAGTCGCGTGGAATATCTATATTCCTCTTCCATAGGAACTGCCAAATACTCCTCCACAGTGACTACATTCTACATTCTGACCAAAAGTGAATAAGGGTCCTATCTCTCCACATCCTCTACAACACTTCTAGTTTTCCTATTTTTTAATAGTGGCCAATCTAATAGCTTTGAAGTTATTTCTCACTGTAGCTTTGATTTGCATTTCCATAATTGCTAGTGGTGTTTAACATTTTTTCATGTTTTTTTGCCATTTGTATTTCATATTTTAACATTTGTCTTTCTAAATCTTTTACCCCTTTTTCAATCAGGTTATCTATCTTTTTATTATTGAACTGTAGCATCTCTTTATTTATAATGGATATTAAACACTTATCAGATATGTGATTTCCAAATATTTTCTCCCATTTTGTTGGCTACCTATTCACCCTTTTGACAAAGTTCATTGAGATGCAAAAGTGTTTACTTTTGAGGAGGTCCCATTTACCTCTTTTTTCTTTTGTTGCTCATTCATTAAGTGTAAGTCCAAGAAACCATGACCTACCATAAGACTTTGAAAATTTTTACCTAATCTTCTTCTAATAGGTTTAAGGTCTTTGCTTCTATATTTAGCTCTTTGATACACTTGAGTTGATATTTGCTTAGAGAGTGAGATATGGGACCCATTTCAGTGTTTAGTTATGGATTCCAGTTATCCGAGCAACATTTATTGAAGAGACCATTTTATCCCAGTAACGTGAACTTGGTAGGTTTGTCAAAAAAGAGTTTTCCATCAAGGTGACAGTCTGTTTCTGGATTCTCAATTCTATTACACTGATGAATGTGTCTATGTTTTTGCCATACCATGCTGTTTTGACTGCTGTAGCTTTGTAATATGTTTTAAGGTTAGTAAGTTCGAGTCCTCCCCCATTGCTCTTCTTTATTAGGATATTTTTGGCTAGTTGGGTGCCCTTTCCCTTCCAAATAAATTTGGCAGTTGCCTTTCCTATCTCTGTAAAGCAGGCTGTTCAAAATTTGATTGGTATTGAATTAAATCTATAAATCAGTTTATGTAGGATGGATATGTTCACAAAAATTAGTCTTCCAATCCTTGAAGATATAATGTCTTTCCATTTGCTCAGATCTTTGATTTATTTTACACTGGTTTTTAATTTTCTGATTATAGCTCCTGTACATCTTTGGTTAACTTGATTCCTAGGTATTTGAGTCTTTTTGTTACAATTGTAATGGAAAATTTTCCTGATTTCCTCCTCATATTGTTTAGTACTAGTGTTCAGAGACATTATTGATTTTTCCATTTTGATCTTGTATCCTGCCACTTTACTGAACTCATTTATTAGCTCAAGAAGCTTTGTCATAGATATTTCTGAATTTTCTGTATATGGCTTTGTGTCATCTAAGAATAGTGAGTTTTACTTCTTTTTTCCTATTTGAATGCCTTTTATTTTTTTATCCTTCTCTAATTCCTTTAGCTAGAACTTGTAGTAAAATGTTGAAGAACAGTTGTGAAAAATTGGAAACATTTACCCTATTCTTTCAGCCTTTCCCCATTGAGTAAAATATCGGCTTTGGGTTTTTCATATATGCTTTTAATCTTATTGAGGAATGTTCTTTTTCCTATCTTTCAAAGTGCTTTCATCAAGAAAGGGTGGTAGATTTTTTTGAGTTCCTTTTCTGTATCAGTCAGGTGGTCGGGTATTTTTCTTTTCCTTCAGTGTGTTCATGTGGTGTATGACATTAATTGATTTTTTTGCATTGCAACACACTTGCATATCAGGAATAAATCTCACTTGGTTGTGGGGTATAATTCTCTTAATACTCTGTTGCAGTCTATTTGCAAGTATTTTGTTGAGACTACCCATCTATGTTCATTAGTGAGATAAATCTGTAATTTTCTTTTCTTGTAGCGTTTTTATCTGGA
>JAQZBX010111082.1:0-10316 GCA_029593785.1 Cabassous unicinctus
AACCCGGGGCCTCTCATATGGTAAACGGGTGCTCTATCCATTGCACCACACCTGCTTCCTGCCGTGAGGTTGCTGCATCAGCCCACCACACCGCTCAGGCCGGCGTGCCCTCACAAGGAGGCCCCGGGAAGCGAACCTGGGGCCTCCCATATGGTAAACGGGGGCTCTATCCATTGAGCCACACCCGCTTCCCTTGAGGTAAAATCTTACAGAAGACTTTCAGTCAGACTTTTCTGATGTTGACTAGGTCCTTGTTTACCACCTGAATTTTATTTTCCTTACTTAATGTCCTCCATCCAATACCCTTATATACTACTAAATGATACTTTACTCTTTAGTTAATTATTTTTATTTCGGTAAGTTATAATGTCATCATAATATTTCTGAGTCATTGCTTAGTCATGAGGCTAAAGTTCGTCAACCTAAATGTCTGTATCAATCTATTTCTGATTCATTGTTTTTTAAATCTGCTTTTGTTTTCTCCATATTACTGTAATAAATATTTCTGATCATTATTCCAGTCTTCATTTATATGATTCTTTAAGAGTTGGTATATCATTCTCCACTAATTTTTAAATAAAAGAATATCCAGTGATACTGTATGGAAGGATAAACAGAAATCTAATGTTCTGAGCATAAAAAAACATATTTACCACTGAAATTTTCTGTATTTCCACCATGTATTAGATAGTATTTGCTACGATTTATGAATTTTAGTTTCTTTCCCTCATCCATTTTTTTAAATTTACATCCACATATATAATCTTTCTTGACACATGTCTCTTTGCTAATTTCAACTTCTTAATTTAGAGTCAACTCAAGTTCTTTCAAAAAATGTTAGTAGTGAAGTAAAATTTGAACAACCAGTTACAAGCATCCTGCAGTGTATTACTCTTGAACTTCATATTGTTTATCATAAGATGAGGATTACAGTCCATCAATATATTATTTCAAGGCAGATAGTTTTATTTGTATAGATACCCTTTGAATTAATTTTACAAGAAAAATTTCTGACAATTTCATCAAACACTTTGTTAAAATCTAATTGATAATATCTGTAACACTCTTTTTTAAAAAAATAACAGTTTTATTGAGATACAATTTACATTTCACCCTTTTGAAGTGTACAATTCATTGTTTGTTTTTTGTCTTAAATCCTGTATCTCTTCAGGATATTTGGTTTGTTCCTTTGGCTGGGCCATCTCTTCCTGTCTCCTAGTATGGCTTGCAATTTTTTGCTGATGTCTAAGCATCTGAATATGTTGATGAATTATTATGATGGCCAATTTCTCTCTCTTGCCTATTTTTTTTCACAACTCTTCTTTGATATTTGGTTCAGCTTATTCTGTCTTTAAAATTGCCCAGCTTAAGTTATCAAAATCAGGCCAGGGATTCACTAGTGGGGGTGCAGATTCTCTGCCTGGGGTTAGGATACAGATACAACAGAGAACCGTTTTTGTCCATGCAATTTCCAGACTGACCAGCAGATGGTGCTTATCAGTGCACCTTTCCACAGAGGTGTTTCAGTCTGGACTTTCCCATGTTCCTGTGCTGTAACTTCAGAGCTGTGATTCAAAGCTGGCTCTGCTGGCCAAATTCACTGAAGAAAAGTCCCTCATTCCCACTCTCTTTTCACTTGAACAGGGAGGAAAATATCTGTTCCCCTCTCAGTCGGCTGCAGTGAGTCGGGGGTTTTACCCTAGCTTACTATCTTGGGGTTGGGGGGAGGGAGCTCTTCCCGGCTGCCATGGGGGCTTGGTAACTCACATTTGTTGTTTTGGGTTCTTCTCTGTTGGTCACACTCCTGGGAGTTGTGTAGCAATGTCCTGGTCTGCTGACCCTCAAAGCAGGTCCCTCGGATATCTTTTGGCTCTTTCTCTGTTGTTTTTGTGAGAGCACTGATCTCTGCCTGTTAGTGCAATGCCATCGTCCCACAATCCCCAATTCAGTTTTTAAGTATATTCACAGGATTGTACACCATCACCTCAATCAATTGTACTATGTTTTAATCATCCCAAAAAGAAACCCCATACCCATTAGCATCACTCCTCATTTTTCCCCATCCCTCCCAGATGAAAGCAACCATTAATCTACTTTAAATCTACCTGGGTTTGCTTATTCTAAAGAGTTCATAAAAATGGAATCATACAATATGTTGTCTCTTGTGACTGGGTTCTTGACTTAGCTTAATGTTTTCAATGTTCATCCATGTAACAGCAATCTATTACTTTTTGTTGCCAATTAATACTCCATTGTATGGATATAGCACATTTCGTTTATCTGTTTATCAGCTGATGGACATTTGGATTGTTTCTCATTTTTGGCTGTTGTGAATAATGCTACTGTGAATATTCGTGTACAAATTTTTGCATGTGGGTATGTTTCATCTCCCTTGAGTATATTTCTAGGAGTAGAATTCCTAGTCATATGGTAAATGTATGTTTTTTGAGGAACTGTCAGATGATTTCCAAAGTGACTGCAGCATTTTACATTCCTATCAGCAGTGTGTGAGGGTTCTTATTTCTCTGCATCCTCCCCAACACTTGTTATTTTCTGGTTTTTATAAATAGGTAGATAGATAGATAGATGATAGATAGATAGATAGATAGATAGATACCCTATTGAGTGTAAGTGGAATCTCACTGTGGTTTAATTTACATTCCCCTTATGGCTAATGATTTTGAGCATCTTTTCTTATGCTTATTGACCATTTGTATACCTTTGTGGAAAATTTTTCTTGTTGTTATTTATTTATTCTTTATTAGAGAAGTTGTGGGTTTACAGAACAACCGTGCATAAAATACATGATCCATATATACCACCCTATTATTAACATCTTGCATTGGTGTGGAACATTTGTTGCAATTGATGATAGCATATTTTTATAATTGTATTATTAACTATAGTCCATGATTTAATTTAGGTTCCCTGTTTGTGAGTGTAGTTCCAAGGATTTTTTTAAAAATTCTGTTGCCATATATAAAATCTAACATTCCCCTTTTTAATCACATTCAGCTATATATTTCAGTGCTTTTAATTACATTCACAATGTTGTAATTCCATAAAAAGTTAGCTTTATTTTGAACTTTAAATATCTTATACTTCTTAAATCTGCCATTCAAGATAACCCAGCATATCATTTATTTGATTCCTATTAAATCATTGCCTCCTATATTCCTGAAAGTAAGGACTATTCTTTATTAATATCTAAGATTACATCTTAAGGCCTCTTTGAAATTGAGCTATCATTTTTACTGATTCCCCACTATGAATCCTTATATGTTCCAAGATTTTGTTCATTGTTAGCATTATAAATAAATATGAGTTGGCCCAATACTTTGCATATTCCAGAGATTTATATGATTCATAGGACTGTGTGACTTTGACCAGTCAGATCTTGCCATCACACTTGCCCTGGGACCCTCCCCTGTAAACTAATCTGCTTGTGTGAGGTCATCTCATTTATCAATTTATCCTACAAAGATTTGTTATCATTTGTCAAGCCTTGAAACTCAATATTTTAAAAAATCATCACACTTAAATCTCTATTTTCAGATTACAAATTGACTGCTAGTCTTTTCCAATTTGCAAAACAGACTGCCTGACAAACACTATTAGAAGCTATCATTTATTGAACACTTACACAGTACAAGGCACCTCCTACATACTTTTTATGCATTATCCCATTTAATTCTAATTACTCTGTGAGATGGGCTGATTTATTTTACCCATTTTACAGGTTAGAAAAACAAGATGTAGAGCTTGTGCACAACTGGTTAAAAACTATATAACTATTAAGAGGAGAGGTAGGATGCAGATGCAGGTAAGCCCTATAATATATTGCCTCTTTCATATTTTGCTGTCTCTTTGGGCTTAAAAAGATCAGATTGGGAATTGACCAAGACATCAAATCAACAAGACAACCTTCAAGTCTCAGCTGCCTTCATGAAACCCGCTTTCCATTTAGTCAGCATTCATCCTCTTTCTCTTGTTTCTCAAAGTGTTTAATTTGGTTCTCTTTTAAACCACTCGTGACTATCAGAACTAGAGGCAGTTGAACAGAACAATATTTCCATTAGGGTAGTGACTGTCTTATTGATTTTGCTGTTTAATCTCTAGCTGCCAGCCTTGAACAAAGCAGGGATCTAATATAGGCTTGCTTAACTAAATTAAACTGCAGTCATGAGAATATCTGTTCATTAATTGAAAACCCATTTTCAATAACTACAAGTTTCTAGTATGTTGCAGTTGGAGAAACATTACAATGCAGCTAACTCAAAATCATTGTATTTAAGACAATCTTGTATTTTCTACTTCATCCCTGTTTCTCATTTCCTAGCACTTAAAAGCTTACTAGTGATAGAAAAGACAGGAGAGAGAGGTTTGGAGGAGAGTGTAGAAGTGAAGACTACCAGAAAGTGTAACCAAAAGGGTAAAAAGACAGAAAAAAATAAGATATGGCATATGAAAGCCAAAAGAGAAAATGGCTGAAGAAGTAATGACTTCACAGTAATAACACTGAACGTTAATGAATTAAACTACCCAATCAAAAGACATAGCCTGACAGACTGGATAAAAAACATGAGCCATCCATATGCTGTCTGCAGGAGTCTCACCTTAAACCCAAGGATGGAAATAGACTGAAAGTGAAAGGTAGGAAAAACATATTTTATGCAAACTGTAACCCATATTTTATCCTGGTGTCAGACAAAACACACTTTAAATGCAAAAAAGTGATACGAGATGCAGAAGGCCATTATATATTAATAAAAGGGACAATCCACCAGGAAGGAGTTACAGTCATAAATATCTATGTACCTAACAAAGGTGTCCCAAAATACATGGGCAAACTCTGTCAAAACAGAAAAGAGAAATATAGGTCTCTATAATAATAGTTGTAGATTTCAACATGCCAATCACATCAATAGATAGAACAACCAGACAAAAGGTTAACCAGTAAAACAGAGAACTTGAACAATGTGATAAATGAGCTGGACCTGACAAACATACACAGAACATTGCACTCCAAATCAGCAGGTTATACATTCTTTTCAAGTGCTTATGGATCTTTCTCTAGGATAGAACACATGTTGGGTCACAAAACAGTTCTCAATAAATTTTAAAAGGTTGAAATTATACAAAACACCTTCTCTGATCATAATAGAATGAACTGGGTATCAATAAGAGGTGGAAAAAGGGAAAATTCACAAAGATATGGAATCTAAACAACACACTCCTAAACAATCAGTGGGTCAAAGCAGAAATTGCAAGAGGAATTAGTAGATGTCTTGAGATGAATGAAAACAAGAACAGCGTGCAAGGACAGTGCTGAGAGAAAAATATATAACCCTGAATGCCTATATTAAAAAAGAACAAAGAGCTAAAATCAAAGACTTAACTGAAGACGTGGAGGAACAAGAAAAAACAGGAAACCAATCCCAAAGCAAACATAAAGAAAGAAATAACAAAGATTAGAGCAGAAATAAATGAAATTGAGACAAAAAAGTATAGAAAATCAACAAAACCAAAAGCTGGTTCTTTGAGAAGATCAATAAAATTGGCAAACCTTTAGCTAGACTAACAAAAAAAAAAAGAGAAGTTGCAAATAAATAAAATCAGGAATGAAGGGAAAGAAATTACAATTGAACCCACAGAAATAAAAAGGACTATAAGAGGACATTATGAGAAACTGTATGCCAACAAATGAGACAATCTAGATGGAATGAATAAATTCATAGAAATGTACAAACAACCTACATTGAGTCTACAAGAGATATAAGACCTCAGCAAACCAGTCACAATAAAAAGATTGATTCAGTCATCTAAAGTCTCCCAACAAACAAAAGTCCAAACCAGATGGCTTTAGAGGTGAATTCTACCAAACGTTTCTAGAAGAAGTAATATTAATCCTGTTTAAACTCTTCCAAAAAATTAAAAAGAAGGGAAAGTTATCCAATACATTTTCTGAAGACAACATCACCCTAATACCAGATAAAGATACTACAAGAAAAGAAAATTACAAACCAATGTCTCTCTAATGAGCATAGATGCAAAAACTCTCAACAAAATACTTACAAATCAAATCCAATAGCATATAAAAAGATTTGTACATCATGAACAAGAGAGTTTTATTCCTAGTATGCAAGAGTGGTTCAACATAAGAAAATCAATGTAACACATCACATTAACAAATCAAAGAAACAATAAAAACACATGATCATCTTGACTCATGCAGAAAAGCCATTTGACAAAATCCAGCATCCTTTCTTGATGAAAACACTTCAAAACAAAGGAATAGAAAGAAAGTTTCCCAACATGATAAAGGGCATATGTGAAAAACCCACAGGCAACATCCTACTCACTGGGGAGAGTTTGAAAGCTTTCCCTCTAAGATCAGGAACAAGACAAGAATGTCCACTGTCACCACTGTTATTCAACATTGTGCTAGAAGTTTGGCAAGAGAAATTAGGCAAGAAAAAGAAATAAAAGGCAACCAAATTCACAGATAACATGATCCTATATTTAGAAAATTCCAAAATATCTACTACAAAGCCATTAGATATAATAAATTAGTTCATCAAAGTGACAGGATACAAGATTAACACACAAAAATCAGTTGTGTTTCTATACACTAGCAATGAGCAAGCTGAGGGGGAAAGTTTAAAATTCCATTTACAATAGCAATAAAAAGACTGAAAAAACTAGTGATTAATTTAACCAGGAATGTAAAGGATCTGTATTCAGAAAACTACAAAACGCTGCTAAAGAAATAAAAGAAGACCTAAACAAGTGGAAAGACATTCTGTGTTCATGGATTGGAACTAAACATTGCGAAGATGTCAGTTCTACCCAAACTGATTTATACGTTCAATGTAATCCCAATCAAAAGACCAACAGCCTACTTTACAGGCATAGAAAAGTCAATTTCCAAATCTATTTGGAAGGGAAAGAAGTTTCAAATAGCCAAAAACATCTTAAAAAAGAAAAGCAAAATCAGAGGACTCACACATCCTGACCTTGTGTATTTTAAAGCTACAGTGGTCAAAACAGCATGGTATTGGCATAAAAATAGACACATTGATCAATGGAATTGAATTGAGAGTTCAGAAACAGACATACACCTCTATGGTCAACTGATTTTTGATAAGCCTACCAAATCTACTTTAGTGGGACAAAACACTCTGTTAACAAATGGTGCTGTGAGAACTGGATACCCATAATCAAAAGAATGAAAGAGGACCCCTATCTCACTCCGTATACAAGAATTAACTCCAAATCTATCAAAGACCTAAACATAAAAGTCAGAACCATAAAACCCCTGGAAGATAATTCAGCGAAACATCTTCAAGGTCTGGTAGTAGGTGGGGGCCTCTTAAACCTCATACTCGAAGCATGAGCAATGAAAGAAAAAATAGATAAATGAGACCTCCTCAAAATTAAACACTTCTGCTACTCAAAGGACTTTGTGAAAAGAGTAAAGAGGCAGCCTAATCAATGGGAGAAAATATTTGGAAATCAGAAAAGGGTCTAATACACATGATATATAAAATCCTGCAACTCAACAATAAAAAGACAGAAAACCTGATTTAAAAAATGGGCAAAAGAACTGAATAGACATTTTTATAAAGAAGAAATACAAATGGCAAAAATCACATGAAAAATGATCAACACCACTGGCTATTAGAGAAATGGAAATTAAAGCTACAATGAGATATCATTTCACATCTACTAGACTGGCCACTATTAAAAAAAAAATCAGAAAACTGCAAGTGTTGGAGAGGATGTGGAGAAATAGGAATGCTCATTCACTCTTGGTGGGAACGTAGAATGGTACAACTTCTGTGGAATCCTGTTTGGCGGTTCCTAAGGAAGTTAGAGATCTGCAATGTGACCTGGCAATACCAGTACTAAGTATGTACTCAGAAGGACTGAGAGCAAGTACGTGAACAGATGTCTGCACATCAATGTTCATAGCAGAATTATTCACAATTGTTAAAAGGTGGAAACAACCCAGGTGTCCATCAATTTAAGAATGAATAAACAAACTGTGGTATATATACATATGATGGAATATTATCCAGCTGTAAGAAGAAATGAAGTCGTGAAGCATAAGACAACATGGATGAATCTGGAGGACATTATGTTGCATGAAGCAAGCCAGACACAAAAGGACAAATATTGTATGATTTCGGTATTATGAACTAAATACAATGAGCAAACTCATGGAGTTAATAACTAGAATATAGGTCACCAGTGAATAGAATGTGTTTAGAGGCTGGAAAGCTGAAGTTTAATCTGTGCAGAATTGGTAAAAGAGTTGTTTGTAAATGTTGGGAAATGAAGAGAAATGGTGAAAGTAAATCCTAGTGTTTTTAATTTGTAGCGCTAACATAATGGTTGAAAGGGAAAGTCTAAGGACATATATATCACTAGAAGGAAAGCTAAAAAATGAAACATGGGACTGTATAGCAGAGTGAACGTTCTTATGAAAAAATGAATATAATTAATAGTGCATATATAAAAATGTTTTCTTCTGAAATAGAAGAAATGTACATTTAATCTTACAAGAGGTTACTACCAGGGTGATATTTAGGCAAAAATAGAACCAAAATAAACTATGGACAGTTGTGTATAGTAATATATTAATAATCTTCCATAAATGGTTTTAAAAAAAAAAGGAAACATGGTTAGTGAAAGAAACTAGACAAAAACACTACATATTATTTGACTCCACTTATCCAAAATGTAAATACAAATAAATTACAGAGATGGAAATAGATTAGCAATTATATATGGCAGGGAAAGATAAAGAGGTTGAGAGGTGACCAAGGGGTAGGTTTTTTGTGTGTGTGTGTTTGTTTATGTTTTTTGTTATTTTTTTCTTTTTTTTTTTTGGAATAATGAAAATGTTCTAATATTGATTGAAGCTATGAATATACAACTCTGTGATTATTCCAAATATCACTGATTGTACACTTTAGGTGAATTGTTTGGCTTATTTATATGTTTCAATAACATTGATTTTAAAAAAGCAACCTGGGTCAAAGGAATAGGGGGGAAAAAACGCTTACTATTGCTGACAACCACAGTTTGGTTCAAGCCAACCTGGGTTCAAATCCTAATAACTGTGAGACTTGGGGCAGTATTTTTATCTCTTTCAATTTCAATTACCTCATCTCTAAAGTAGGATTTTTAAAACTATTCTCATAGAGCTGTTGAGTTTGAGAACGGTTGAGGATTAAATAAAAAGATGTCACAATTCTCTCAGCACAGTCTCTGGCATTGAGCAAGCACTGTTATTAAGTATCATTATCATTATTTCTCTGTTGCCCCTGTAAGAGCCAAAGCATTTAATCATTTTTATATTAGTCAAATGTAAAATAAATATAAGCTTTTCCAGACTTTATAGCTCTCAATTCTCAACTGTCACATCCAGAATCAAGAAGATAAGATATCCTAACAACTCAAAAGCATTATCCATTGCCCTTTTTGACAGAAAGAGGCAGGTTCTCATTCTAGACATAGATGTTCTTTGGAATTCTCAGAAACCAAGGGCTGTACAGAAATGACTTCATCTCTCCAGGGAGGTGAAGATAAGATTGGGAAAGATGAGCTGTAATTTAATGTTATAACCAGGAGAAAATGAGAATAGATGGGGTTGAATGTGTCACAATGGTAAAATGTAGTAAAATTACAGAATGTAGCCAAATGCCAGGAAATACATAAATTACATGATGGAGATTAATAATGTTTTACCTCAGATTAAATCTTTTGTCCTGTACTGATGATATTTCAGGTTTGGTAGCATGTTTTGATAAAAATTTTTACATGGATTAGATAGCATATAATTTTTCTCTCTTTTTCTCTTAATTCATAAACTAAATTTATGTTTAATTTGTGTGTGTTTCTCCACAGCTCACACTAGGAGATAACTGTAAGTGCAGGTGATATCCAAGAAGAGAGAGTAGATGGATTGAGCATGGACTGTTGTTACCACTGATAGTTTTTATAAATTGACAGAGCACTTTAAGCCATTTAGAAATATACCAAACATCCATCCGTGTGGTATTACACCCACAATGGATATACACATCCTGGGGCCTTGCCACCGAGCATAGACTACAGTTCATGTTTTTGGGGGTGTGGGTGGTGGGGAGCATGGGAATCCCTGTAGTTTCTGAGTAATATTTGGGTAATCTAGGCACCTTTATAAAATGTATATATATATATAATAACATTTATGTAAACAAATGCACATATATGCATATGTATTTATATATCATTTTACAAATAAAAAAAATTAAAAAAAAAAAAAG
>JAQZBX010111083.1:0-10316 GCA_029593785.1 Cabassous unicinctus
TGCATAATCAATATTCTAAATCTTAATTATACTCTAGCAAGTTGAGGGAAAAAACATTCAAAACATTAAGATTTCTACTTCAAAGTAGCTAACTCACCTGCTACACAAATATCCCATCTGGAGTTTATTTTAGCCCTTGGTCTGATCAGATTAACAAGGAGGGAGAGGGGTGGAAGAGTCTGATGGCTCCCCTGAGGGAATCTGGAAACGGTAATGTGAGTTCTGAGTCTCTCCAGGTCTCCTGTGCACTGAAGAGGGAGGCTGTTCTGTACCCTCTGGTGGACCTGAATGTCCAGACTTTTTCATCTACTAAAAAACCCATCACAAGCCTGGCCAGTGTGGCAGCTGCTCCAGCAGAATATCACTGAAGTTGTTCAACAGCCCCATGAGGTGGAGATCGAGTAATTCAATGTGACAACAACCAAGGAAACCAAGGCTTGGACAGGTTAAGTATCTTGCTAGAGGTAAGAACTGACTGCCCAGAGACTTAACAGGAAATTCGCATGACCCCAGGAGCTATGATCCTTCCATTATTCACATGAAGAAATCTAATTGCCAGAGATGACAACTAGCACTGCTTAGCACAATTTGGTATAAACACAGGATCAACCATCATCAATTGCTTCTCTAGGCAATGAGATTAATAAACACTGTAATTCAAACCTTCAACAAATTACACATAATTAATCCAAGCACAACTGAGTCACAGAGCAGTTTTAAAAAGGAAAGTTGAGGAGAGAGGAGGAAAAAAAGAAATCACACATGACCAGAATACTCCATGATTTGGGGATAAAATCATGTCTCTGGAGCCCAAGGGCACAAGACAACCAGGACAGAGCAAGCCTGGATCACGGATGACTTCACTGAGGTGCTGAATCATTAATACTGAAGACGGCCCACAGCTGGACTTTCTACTACATGAATGAATAAATGTCCTTACTGGTTTAGCAAGACTGAGCCTGAATTTTTTTCTTTACTTGGCAGCTGCATCTGCCCTAACTAATATATAACAAGAACTCTATATTTATACTCGTAATTCTCAAAGGACAGAGGTGCCAATTTTGACCTTTCCCTGTACCTAAAAGAGCACTTGGTATTGAGTCCTGTTGTCATCATCCAAGGCATCCTGGACCGAGAAGTACAATGAACAACAGGGTGACGGGGCCCTTTCCTCAGCTTTAGCTGGCATATGCCATCATCATTACACAGATAACACCTAAAGTTTTACATGTATTCTCACTCTACATTCAATACACACCAAAAACCATGACCTGCAAACTTGGGTTCACAGCGCACAGGGTGAAGATAAAAGGCATGATGAAGTTGTTAAGGCCTGTTGAAAACCATCTCTGAGGGCTGACTAGTAATATTAAGCCGATGACTTTCACTTTTCCAAAACAGCAGTACCATAATTTTTAATCAGAAGGCAGAAGAGGGAAAGACTGGTCTGCTTTAGAGTATTCATGACTTTTGGGTTATTACCTAAGAAAAAATAATTTTATCACCAATACACTTAGGAAAGTTATCCTGCTCAATTAAGAGCATGAAAGAACACAGTCATTCTAAAATAAAACTTGTACCCACTTCACCTTGGCACAGGACAGAACATACTGGGCCTAAAATAGTTCCAATCCCTTCTTGTCTGCTGATAGCAAGGACAAGAGGTCACTCGAAGCCTATTTGCCACCATGAAGGGTGGGCCGGGTTGCCTACCTTCACCCCGTACTCATCGCACCCCTGGCTAGCTGAAATTCTGGCAAATTGGTCATAGTTCATACTTAAACAATTGAGGCTCTAGTTGTTTCCTGGGTGCTCCCTTCCAAAACTGTATTATTGTCTCCTGGTAAGCAGACTCTTTCACACTAGTATCCACTAGAGCAGTGGTTCTCAAACTTCAGTGAGCATCAGTTAGAATTGCCTGGAAGGCTTATTAAAACCCCAGATTGCTGGGTCCCACTCCCAGCTTTCCATAAATATAATTGACTATTATATTTATGACTCAGTAGGTCTTGGGTGGGGCCGAAGAACTTGCATTTCTAACAAATTCTTAGGTACTGCTGGTCCAGGGACCACTTTGAGAACCACTGCACATATAATAAATACATGGTAAATAATTTTCCCAAGAACATCTGAATTAAGAACAAAACAAAGCCAAAACAAACAAAATAAAACAAAAGGCTATTGCCAAAACAGTAAGGTGTTAGGAGGCAATCTGCCTAGCTCTAGTGGTTAGGAACAGCAGGACCACATATGCACATGATAGTCAATATCCAGATGGCCCAAGCTAAACATTTAAGGTTTTGAGTTGAATCAAAACAGAAATAACTGTCATTTGTACAAACCAATAGTCAATTATATTTATGGAAAGCTTTTTAAGTTAAGCTTCATTTACGCCCATGATTATAAGAAAAAACAAACTTACCATAACAAAGAATCACTACAACTCCACTCACACATAATACCATTTTCACAAAATGTGGGCCCCAATTCTCATGCTTCTAACTAGCCATCAAAAGAGGGAACCAAAGTGTGCTAACAAATTACGTGAACTATGAGGCCCTTAGAAATGGATTTGCCGCAAACACATTTAATTCAGTAATGTGTAAAGCAGTGAGTGTTTAGAATGTTCAAGGTATAAAATATATTCTCGTGTAGAATCTGGACTTAATGCAAACTCAGAAGACTAAACCATCAAAATTACCCGGGATCATCTCGGGGGTGGGAGGGGATTGGCCCTAATAAACTTACCTTTTGGAAAACAATATTTACCTGTTCTGGTTTTCTGCTGATAAGAATACTTAGCACCTTGCTGAAGAAACTGGCAAGTAGTGGGTTCAGGGGGGAATCGTTTAGGAGGAAGCTATATAATTTCATTAGCAAGGATTCATCTTCTCCCAATCTATCATTCATCTGGGAGACATCAGAAGTGAGCAACTCACAAGATATATTTGGATACCTAGAAGAACAGGACACTTATATCATCATCCATATTAACAGTTTAATTACAGAAATTAAAATACAAATCAGAAGGGTTTCCTGAAATTTTGTGACAATAACAAAATCCCCTGGGAAGGAGAAAATCCTTTTTAGTCCATTCTCTCCCAACTTCTAGATTAAAGTGCATTTTCTAATGTGTCTGAAAATTGTTTCCAAACCAAGTCTTAATAAGAATTCATTTCCCCTAACAAAGCTAGAAAATCCCTGGGACCCAGGGGCAAGGCAGATGAGCTGCAGGGTGTGGGCCCTTCCTGCTGTCAGCTGAGGAAAGCCACAGTGCCCGGGGAACCGTTCAGCTGCAGAAGTCACCAGCCCACTCTGGCATGGAGAGTGTGCAGGGCAACCCAACACCTGCAAATTACTCAAGGTGCCATGGCATGTACCTGGGCCTGCCCCTTCTATCTTTAGATGGGGTGCAAAGAGCAGTTTGAAGTTGTCTTGCAGGGCCTATCAAGTGGTCAGTCTAATTACATTTTAAAAGAATACATATCCTTATATATTGGAGTGGAGAACAGGACATCAGCCTAAGTCCCCCAGGTAAGAAGCGGCATATGAGAAATGGGCTCTACCCGCCAGCCTTCCAATGTCTTTTGGGGTTTAGTACAGATGCAAAATAAGCCCACCCAGTCAGCCTTCACTACGATCTCACTCCTGGAGGATGGAGACTCACTGAAAGCATCATGACATCTGCTCTGGCTACATTCGCTGGCTCTTCTTCAGACCCCACAGCTCTGGAAACACCTGAAGCCCTAACACACACTTGCCCCTGAGCACAAGACCACTCTCTCTGTAGAAATAGGCACACTTATCTATTTCTGCCACTCACTTCTTTTACCACCAACCACTTCCTATCTGTTTACAAAAGCAACAACACAGCCGCCAAGGCCTGTGCAGACACTCTGACCCACAGCAGTTCACCTCTCTGCTCTTCTCTCCCTCCCTATTCAGCAGCCACGATCCACAGCCATCAGAAGTGGCAAGCACAAATGCTTACTAGACAAGGAGGTGACAAGACTGCAACAAGCAGCTGTGTGACCAGAGAGAGGTGAGGCCCGTGGGCCAGAATGTGCACGACACCCCTCGAGGTGTTCTGGGACCCCTGGCTCAGAGGCAACTGGCCACAGACCACAAAGCCCCAAGTCAAGGCTGAACAGTATGAGAATGTCCCAAAAGGAACCCTGACAAGGAGGAAGAGGACTGAAAAGAAAGATAACAGAACCGGCAGACGTGTGGGCATCAAGACCACACTGTCAAACAGTTGTCTTATAGAAGGTATGGCTAGATGAAATGAAGTCTCCTTCACTTCATGAACACAGGCTTTCAAAGATGCCATAACATATAATCTCAGGGTAGAGGGGCCATTTCTGGAGTCACACCACTGAGGTTCAAATCCTGCCCCCACCACTTAGAAGCTGTATAACTTTGGGCAAAGTACTTGATCTCTCTCGGCCTCAGTGTCCTGGTTCCCATTAAGACAACAGTCTGTATCTCATAGGGGAGATTAATATATACAAAACACTGGGAAGAGGGCCTGGCATGCAGTAAATGAGTATCTAATGAACCTTAGCTGCTTTCCGTTATTTTCTACAAATAACAGAAGTGCTGCTGTGGATGGGGTTGGGGATGTCGTTTCTCAGCTGGCTCAGTTTGAAAATTGCTGGCAAAGAAAGGATTAGTAAAAGGTAGCAATTCTCAACCCCAGCTGTGAATCAAACGCTTGGGTGCACTCTCTGAGGTCTGGTGTAGAAGGTCTAGGGGAGGACATGGGGGTCTTTATAAATTTTCCAGTTCCACAGGTGACTGCAGTGTGCTCTCAGTAAAGAAGCAAGCATAAGGCCCGAGGCATTATATAAAAGGCCCCGCGTTCTGAGGCTGGGGCTACCCCCTACCCCTCCCGCTCAACACTACAGACCCAAGAGTCCCCTTCACCCCAGCCCTCAGTAAAGGCTCTCCCCTTCCTCCCTTACCTCGCTTCTTTTTACTGAGAACATAGAGGCAATCAAGAGAATCCAGCCCTGCCGCACTCCCCCGCACTGGGAGCCATCCTTGCTCCTATGGTTCCCCCACCTGTCCTCTGCCTCCCAGCCCTCCCACCTACTCAAGCATAGTGTACCCTTTCCCTCTGCAGCACCATCAATTCCTTCTGCCCTGCATCATTCTCAACAACATAAAAACATACTTTTATTTCTTCCACATAAGGGGGAAAATCTACCTCTCTTGACCCCACATCTGCCTCTAGCTACGACTTCCTCTCTCTGCTCCCTTGGTCTCTAATTTTTCCCAAAAGCATTACAATCAGATTTCCACCTCTGAAATCATGCTACAGAAACTGCACTGTTTGTGGCCAATGATCTCCATGTTGCAAACTCCAATGGTCAATTCTCAGTCTCATCTCACTGGGCTGATCAGCAGCAGCCACTGACACCCTGGCTCCTTCTCGCCTTCCTGAAGCATGCCCCACCCCACCAGCTTTCAGGACACCAGCCCCTCCTTCCTAGTCCCCCTGTGAGAACCAGACCCGACCTCGTCGCAGAGTTCACCTACAGCCACTCCCAGGTGGTCTGGCCTAGTCGTACACATGCAGGCTGCCAGTCCTCGTCTCCTCACCTCCACTGGATGTCCCAGAGGCACTTCACACTAGACAGGGCCAAAACCAGACTCTGATCTTCCCCTCTTAAAATCAAACCTTCTTCCATTCTTGCCCAGGGACATGAAAGGCACTCCACCCCCTCAGCTGTCCTGGCCAAAAACCTTATTCTTAATTCTCTTTCTCTCCCACTCCACACCTATAGGGAAATCCATTCAACTACAGCTTCATCATATACATCCTGGATCTGACCATTTCTCACCAGGCAGACCCACTTAGATCTTCCCTCTCTTTGCTTAGCACTGTAACTCCTGGCTGAACTCTCTACTTCCACCCCTGTCCTCTGGCCCAGAGGGCCTATGCCACACAGAGGCAGGAGGATCCTGGCAAAGCCTAAGTCAAGCCACGTCACCCACTGCTTAGAGCCCTCCGATGGCTTTCTGTCTCGTCCAAAGTAAAGCCAAGTCCTGACTAGAGCCTAATAGGCCCCCACGCCCTCTTTGACCTTTCCCTCCATCCACCCCCTTCCATTCTCCCCCCATACCCGAGGCTCTCTCTCCCTGGCAGCCCTGCTGTTCCTACTGCTTTAGGGCCCCTGCACTTACTGTTCCCTCTGCCTGCTGTGCCCCTTCCCGAGACACCCACACAGACCCTTCCTCATTTCCAGCAGGTCTCTGACCAACTGGCACCTTCTCGGGAGGCCTTCCCTCACCCTCTCCTTCCACCCCAATCACTTCCAGGATTCCCCACACTTCATCTGGCTTTGCTTTTCTCCAGAGGACTATCTGATAAACTATGACTTTTTTAGACCACTAAAATGTAATATTCATGCCTAGATCAGTGCACTCAGCAAATGTTCGTTAAATCAATGAACGCCACTTAACAATTACTTGGCTATCTATTACCTACCCACAAGGTATATCAGGTTAAAAGTATTTTCCAGTCCTGGCTTTTGGATTTATAGTAGTAATTAATGACCTATTTTTAAAGTTCTGTTAGTTAAAATTTCTGCTAAATTATTTAAGATGCGAGGTACATGTCATTAAGATTTAAAAGCCTAGTGTAAAATGACAAACCTCTACTATCTTCTATACGCTCACTGATTTACATTAAAATGGTGATTAGTTCAATCCCTATGTATAACAAAATGTAGTTATGAAGTTCATAAAATCCAGCAACCACTCCATCATTCAGAAACTACAAAAGACTAGCCTTAGCTTCTTTAGCTGGCTATAGCAAACTTAAGCCTGAAAAGCTTTCAGAGTCCGTCTGGAAAAAATCCACTGTGCTAATCTAGCCATCTGAGTCACGCAACTGTATGCAGTGCAGTCAGTGGTGCTGGTCAGCCCAGAGGCACAGCTGAGAACTGCTCTGCCCAACTCAGGTCAGGCTCCATCAAAATGGGGTCCCCCAGAAGGCTATGAGCTCACAGAGGCATCTCTGCCCTTGCAAACTCAAAGGGAGCTCCCCAAAACACTAGCATGGCAATACAACAGCCAAACTGTGTTACAACAGAAAGAAAAGCCCCACTTCATTTTGGTAAAGTAAGCACTTTATACAAGGTGTGCCTACTCAGCACTAGTTAAAGAAATATTTGCTTCATTCTACACACAAGGAAACAGACCCAAGAAGGTTAAGTAACTTGCTCGAGTGCTCAGCACCTCTAAGAGGGGAGGCCAACACTCCTCCCAGGTCTGCCTGACCTGAAGCCATGCCCTCTGTCCACCCACGGGCTAGTACACTGTGAAGGGAATTCCAAAGTAGAGAAGTTTCTTTTGGGGATGGGAGCACACTAGTATTTCTGCTGCCAAATTTTGTTTCTTCTCCTTTAAAGTACTGATCTCTGAATCAAAGTTTTCACTGATTCAACTTTAGTTGTCAACTTTAATGGCTGACAGGGAGCATGATATCCTTGAAGATACAAGCCACCAACAACTTGAAAGCAAATATTTCAATAAAGCTGGATATGGAGAAATAATCAACTGAACCAGAAAAGAAACCCCAATACCTATGGAGTATTCATAAAGAGTTTTCCAAGGGTTTGTATACAAAGTGTTAGAAAGACAGGAGTAAAGGATTTGCACTACGCTGTTATCCTGCTTGTAAGCAGATTAAACTAGTGATGGTTAAATAAATCCACCAAAGTTATCCATGGAGTTACCTGCTGAAATTTAGCTAAGTTAATGTTTGCCAAGAGCCATTATGCAAAGGTCATGGAAAGGTCAGGGTTTACACCAGCAATGCTCTTCACAACCCAAACTCTGACTCAGATCTGCTGTGTGATCTGGGTAGCCACATAATCTCCAGCTTCCTATTTGCAAAGCAGAGAAAATACTTACTTGATTCATCTTACTATTTTAAGAAACTTGCCACTGTTTATAAAGCACTTTGCCCTTCCACAAAACCTTCTGACAGAAATTCTGAACACTCGTTTTTAAAATTCTGTGATTTCCCTGGACTTGATTCTAGTGAATGGATCCCACGCTCCACTAACCCTGTCATTCCTGATCCTCTTAACCTTCAGTCAGCACTCTCCAGCAGCTCTAGTGCCTCGTTCAATGACTAGAACGCTAATATTCTACCACACCTCACTTTACTCCCACCCTAAAGAGAAGATTGAATTTTCTTACTTGTATCTGATCTTTTCATCCATGTCTTGAGGTGGTTCTTCTATAATGAATGAGACTAAATCTTCGAGACATTCTGCTTTTAACAGAAACTCTATAAGTTTGCGGTTCTGAGCTTTACATTCCTGTAAAACATCTTCCTCATCCATTAACTCCTTCAGTGTTACATCTTCTCTTTCTAGAAGTGTGTCTATGTGGGATGATGAGTGAAGATCAAATTTCCAAAACATGCTGGTCTAAACAAAATGCAGAGAGTATTTTATAAAATTTCAACTTCACATATTAATTTTCCATAATTCAAATTTCATTTCAGTTTTACAGTCTAAAAAGCCAACTTGTACCACATAAGTAAAATAAGCTTCAATTGAACCTATAAAACATATTTTTAATAAGCAAAACTGGCAGGATTTTTTCCTATATTTTTATTGTTAAGAAAAAAGTTTTGACATGAAAATGTGCAAAGCAAAAAGTAAAGATCTGGCCTGCAAAAGTAACTCAACCATACTCTGATTAGAATTTTAATGCAGGCAAAGAGAGTAGGTAACCCCTTCTTAAGGATAAAGAAATAGGATCTTCTTGAAATACACCGTTAGCAACAAATGACAAATAATGAGACATAATTATCTAGGACTTTTCCAAATAAAATAACCACTACAAACCAGTACTTTCAGCCACTAATAGCCATTTTCACAGTTGAAAGTATCAAAGCCATAAAATGGTAAAATCTCTGCCATTCTTAATAAAGAAACTAAAATACTGGAACCTAATTCTTGAGGAATTAGAGAAACCGATTCTCCACAGTTACTAGGAAAAACATTTGACAATCACACTTAAAATAATCACTCCACTGTGCCACAGGTAGACTCTTCTCCCACCTTCCTTCTCACCCAAAACACAAAGTTTGTTTTTTCTAACATGTGGCTCACTATATATTCTGAAGGCTGCCATAGAGACAATTTCAAGGGCCACTTTTGATTAGCAGATGACAAGATGCCGGCATCCAATGGAGGTCCAAATTAGGAATAGTACCACTCAACATTAATTAATAGGACCACTTTAGCATTAAGTATCTCATCTTTATATTTAAAATAAACAGAGTTAAGGAAGCTAAACAAACAAACAAACAAACAAGCTCCTTAGGGAACAAATTTTGGATAAGACTATTATCAAACATGAAGGGTGGTAAAAGTTGCACTCATTTTAAAAATCTTTAAATGCTTCACATGGCAACTTGTTCACATCAATTAGTAGCTCAACAGGACCAAGTCATGTTCAGGGACGAAAAGCGACTGTGACGGACATCTACAGCAGACTCAGACTCAGACTCACATACCACCTTACTAAAGAAATTGATGCATGAGGTTTACTGTCACCAGGAAGTTCAATGGCAGGAAACAAAGCAATGGCCCGCAATATAAGGCAGAGCTGTCACTTTCTTCTTAATGAGTACACAAAAATTCTGTGTAGGAGCCACCACACAGGACAGTGTCATGACTCCTACCATATTCAGCAACCAAATCAGCTAACATGTGCTCTCCCCTCAAGATGAGGACTGGGCAGAGGCCGCCCGGTGGGTCATACAACACATTTACCAGTGAGAGAAGACATGGATACGACAAACACAAGAGCAACTGGCTCTTGTTTTTGATGACTGAAATAGCTATATTCAGCACCATGCCCCTACAAGGGAGTACCCAAGTCATGTACCTTGTTGAGATTCCAAGCACAAATTAACGGGCACTGTTCCTTTAAGAGTTTTCCAGGCAGGAAAGCTCTAGTTTACCTTCAGGGGCAGCACAGCCTTAAAGAGCTCCAAAAACCTAATCTTTCATTTCAGTCCATCTTATCTTCAGAGTCACTGAAATTAGGATCCTAGGATGTCTATGGATTGATAAAATAATTCATTTTACCTATTTTAAATACCTCAGCAAAGTATCTGACTGAAAAATCACGTGTATTCAAACACCTTCCCACACTCAATCCCCCACCAGCAGCAGGTTAGCGCTTAATTTGGTACTTAATCTGTAAACCAAATTTCTGATCATCTGGTCTTCTCACCATCGAAGTCAGAAAACTGAATATATTTTAAAATTCAGGCAGAAGTC
>JAQZBX010111084.1:0-10316 GCA_029593785.1 Cabassous unicinctus
GGTGGTGCTGGTGATGGTGGAGGTGATGGTGGAGGTGGTGGTGGTGCTGCTGGTGATGGTGGAGGTGGTCGAGATGGTGATGGTGTAGGAGCGCCTCTTTCTCCGAGTCCATTCATTTGGCCTAATAGGGGCTATTGCAGCATCCCACCCCCAACTTCCTCTGTTTCCCTGGGAACCAGGCCTTTGAGCATGAAGACTATGCCTGATGAAGCCTTCTTTCAGGGGCATGGGCACCACTCTAGCTACTTCTCTGAAGACCCAGGCCTGAGGTATTAGGCCCGGGAGGATGGGGCAGAGAGGGGATGTGGGTGCGTGCTGTGAGCCCCAGTGGAAAGGATGAGCGGGGGATTGAAGCCAGACAGGGCTTGGCTGAGGTATGAGTCCCTGCTAGGAACCGTCTGTGGAGGGCTGGCTGGTGCCTCCCCTCCTTCACCCCCCCAGGGAGCAGACTAAGGTTAGAGATGGTGGAATGCTGGTCAATGTTTCAGAACCGGACCTCAGAAAGAAAAAGCCCTGATCTGTAGTGTTTGCTGATTCCTGTGGTATAAATATTCCTACCCAGGTGGATTTCATGCTACCAATGTGATATCAGTGTGGAGGTGGGAAAAGACACACAGTGCAGGACATTATGTGGTAGTCTACTATTCAGATACAATGGTCATAAATAACCTCAAGAGCATAGAGAATAGTAAAATAATTGAAAAGTAATGATTTTTAAGTATTTATTACTGTTTTTTTTTTTTAAAGAATAAACTGTATTTTTAAGGCAGTTTTGGGTTCACAGAATAAATTGCAAAGAAAGAACAGAGAGTTCCCACATACCACCCCCCCAACACACAGTTTCCCCTATTGTTAACATATTGCATCGTGTGGTACATTTGTTATAATTGATGAACCAATATCAATACGTTATGAATTGGTTTTTATATAATGTATTTAATTGTGAGTTTATATAATTTAATTTTTAACCAAGGCTGTGTTTAACAACTGGCTTTCAACTTTCTGAACATTTTATGATGGGCTCTGGTGAGTGGGTGGGAGCTGGCTGCCGCAGCACTGAAGGACTGTGCCCAGGGGACGGCTGGCCTCGGAGCTGGGGGCTGATGGATCCTGGGGGGGCGGGGGTGTCTCTGTTCTCTCCAGGCGGATGTTCCCATTCCTGTCGTTTACCGTGGCCGGGCTGGAGCCCACCAGCCATTACCGGATGTTCGTGGACGTGGTCTTGGTGGACCAGCACCACTGGCGGTATCAGAGTGGCAAGTGGGTGCAGTGCGGAAAGGCTGAGGGCAGCATGCCAGGTACACGCTCCCTTGGGAGCAGGGCTAGTGTACTCTTTTTCTCCAAGACTGGGGCGCCCCCTGGTGGATCCAGGAGGAAACCCTAAATTTCTGCCCCCTGCTCCCCGCACCCCAGGCTGAGGATTTAATTCCCCAGCCCATTCCACCCCATTGCAGCCCACCCCATCCTACCTTCTGTTTCGTTTGCTGTCCCTTTTCTGCTTTGCTCTAGCCTGTCTTCTGCTTGGTTCTCTACCACACTTCCCCCTGCCCTGGCCCCCTCTGGTCCTCCCCCTGCATCTATTTGGTATCCCCCAGGGGTCTGGTCCTGGAGGCTGCAGGCCAAAGAGGGTAACTGTCCACAGGAAACCGCCTGTACGTCCACCCAGATTCCCCCAACACCGGAGCCCACTGGATGCGTCAGGAAGTTTCATTCGGGAAACTGAAGCTCACAAACAACAAGGGGGCCTCCAACAACGTGACCCAGGTAGGGCCCCCCCACCGTGGGCCTCCCCACCTGAGTCTGAGGCCCGAGACCCGGGGTCCTGTGGGGTTGGTTCTGTGCTAGAAGAGTCGCTTTTCTTCCTCCCTGAGCTCTTGGGGTCTTTCCCAGACACCTTGGGGGGAAGATGAGGTGAGAGGAAGCTGAACCTCACGGTCAGACGGCGGCCCTCCGACGGGGGCACGTGCAGACACTGGCTGCCATGGCTCAGGCCCTGATGGCCGTCGGGTGGGTTCAGCAGTCCCCGGGAATGGATGAGAGTGCTCTGAATTGAGCATCTTGTTCCAAGTGCCCTGATCCCTGGGAAAGCCCTGCTTGTGCTACTACCTTGGTCACAGTGGGCATCTGGGGGTAGAAAGTGGGGCAAGAGGCTAGAAGAGGGCCCCAAGAGGCTGGACACTCTGGGACAGGGAGGCCCAGGAGAAGTCACACAGTGCCAGGGCAGAATTGACAAGATGACCTCAGGGTCCTTTCTAGCCTGGCTAGGGGGCCAGCACTGGAGGGTGGCAGGGGAAGCCTGCAAGCCCCTCCTCCCCCAGCCACCCGGCTGTCCTTTCAGATGATCGTGCTTCAGTCCCTCCATAAGTACCAGCCCCGGCTGCACATCGTCGAGGTGAACGATGGAGAGCCAGAGGCGGCCTGCAGTGCTTCCAATGCCCACGTCTTCACTTTCCAAGAAACCCAGTTTATTGCGGTGACCGCCTACCAGAATGCTGAGGTGAGTGCTGCCCAGGCAGGTGGGCCTCGGCAGGAAGGAGGAAGGGGCTCACGGTCTTCCTTGGGAGGGATTTTGGAAGTTCCCTAACCCTGGACCCAGGATCAGGAGACTCTGTTTCCCCTCTGTCTAGATCACACAGCTGAAAATTGATAATAACCCTTTTGCCAAAGGATTCCGGGAGAACTTTGAGTCGTAAGTGCCCCTGGGTTCACCTCACCTTGGCAGAGGCCTCCTCTTGGTCCCTCCCAAGCCTGGGGTCTCCAAGTATGTGCTTCCGTGACTGAGTCCCAGCTCCGTATTCGGCCTCAGCACATCCTCTCCTTGCCCCTGAGGGTGGGACAGAGTGGGATGGAGGCTGGAGGGCAAGCAGGCTGGGGAAGGGGGTCAGGGAGGCCCCAGGGTGCCTGGTTCTGCTGTGACCCTGGTTTCTTACCTCCTGCTTCTTTAGCATGTATGCATCCGTTGACACCAGCGTCCCCTCCCCACCTGGACCCAACTGTCAATTGCTTGGGGGAGACCACTACTCTCCTCTCCTACCCAACCAGTACCCTGTTCCCAGCCGTTTCTACCCCGACCTTTCTGGCCAGCCCAAGGATGTGGTTCCCCAGCCTTACTGGCTGGGGCCCCCCCGGGACCACAGCTATGAGGCCGAGTTTCGCACAGTCAGCATGAAGCCTGCATTCCTGCCCTCCGCTCCCGGGCCTGCCATGTCCTACTACCGAGGCCAGGAGGTCCTGGCACCTGGAGCAGGCTGGCCTGTGGCCCCCCAGTACCCCCCGAAGATGGGCCCAGCCAGCTGGTTCCGCCCCATGAGGACTCTGCCCATGGAACCTGGCCCCGGAGCCTCCGAGGGGCGGGGCCCAGAGGACCAGGGCCCCCCCTCGGTGTGGACTGAGATCACCCCCATCCGGCCAGAGTCCAGTGACTCGGGACTGGGCGAAGGAGACTCTAAGAGGAGGCGCATGTCTCCCTACCCTTCTAGCGGCGACAGCTCCTCCCCTGCTGGGGCCCCTTCTCCTTTTGATAAGGAAGCTGAAGGCCAGTTTTATAACTATTTTCCCAACTGAGTAGATGGCATGGTGAAAGGACCAGAGACAGTGTTATTAGGTTGGAGAACATCAACCAACTTAGGAAACGGGCTCGGGACTGAGAAGCCGCCTGTCCCCGCTGTCACTTCTCCATGTAGGAGTTGGTTAAGGAAGAGGGGAGCCAAGAAGGATTCTGGGGTTCACTTGCTATTCCTGGCTCTCCCGCTCTTGCCTCTGCCCCAACTACAGCCATTTACCTGGTGCTGCTTCTGGCTGGAGAACAGAAATAAGGGAACAAGAAGGTCTTGGACACAAAGGAGCTTCCTCCCTTTGGGTGGGGAGGGTGGGATCAGGTGGGGGAGGCTGGAAATGGGAGATTCTGCTCCCAGAGTTGCTTCCAAAATTTTTGTTTGCCTGTGTGCTAATCCCTGATCTGAAAATAAATAAACATGGCTTTGATAACAGCCAGGCAGCCAGGGCCAGGGAGAGGACTCAGGGTCTGGGGGCAGCTGGCCTGGGCCCACCCTCTCCAAGGAAGGTTCAGAGGAGGGGCCTGGGAAGCAAGATCTTGTTTGTGGTTGTGTGTGTGCGTGCTTTTTCCTTTTTTCCTTTTTTGGAACAGGGGAGGCTATTTATTGTACAGAGAGTGGTGTCTGGATGTATTTCTTTTGTCCTCATCACTTTCTGAAAATAAACATGAAACTGTTGAGAGTGTTCTGCTTCCGTGCCAGGGTGGGGGGCCTGGGCAAAACGGAAAGGGAACTCAACCGGGAATTGCTCAGGCACCGAAGCTCTCGTTTCTAGGGGATGTCCTGGAAACCTGAAGTGGCTTCATTCAGGGGCTCAACAGGTTTGAGCAAGGCACGTGATTGATGGCTGATGCCACCTTCTAAGGGGTCCTGGCTCAGAGGACGGCCTCGTGGCCCGTGTGTGAGCTCTGACCTGGGGGGACGGGTGTGAGGGCAAGGCCAGAGGGCCTGGTCAGGGGCTGGGGCTCTGTGCAGAGGGATGGCGCTTCAATTTCTCTCTGCATTTCTAGCAACCTTGGCTCACCATCTCCATCTTAAAGGAATAAATGTGAGGTTGAACCATATGAAATTGCTGTTTCTGTAATTCAAGTTGTCAGATATCAGCAATTTCATATGATCCTACAAATCCATGTAAAGGGTTTAGAGCAATGCCTGGCAAACACCAAGCGGTCAGAGTGTAAGCTGCTGTCACTAGTATCACTCTCTGCCTCTGTCTCTATCTCTCTGGCTCTTTATACACACACTGAACCATGTTTGTAAGCTGATGCACGCTTATTTTAAAGAATTCAGCAATACAGATAAGTAAAAAGGCAGCAAAAAATTAACCCAAATCCTACCACCCATCGATAATTATCAACATTAGATGGGTTACACAGATAGACAGAAATACTTTTATAAAATTGGAATCATATTGAAAATGCTTTTTTAAAAAAATGAAAATAATTCCTTTTTTGTTTATAGAATTTAATAATATAAACAATACCCCCCAAATCCTCAAGTGAAATGAACAGAATTGCTGAACTTGAGGTAACTGTTTCTTCACTATGAGAAATAATTCCTGAAAGAGCACTCCAAGGTTAAGAAAAGAGGTGATGGGAACTATGAAGAGATCAGTGTTACTCTGCTCCCCTGGCCTCAGCTCAGGGTGAGCCCCATTCTCACGGGGGAGCAACTTCACGAGCCGTTTTCCCAATTCTATGTGGAGCCTGGGAAACTTCACTTCTGTCATAGTTTACCAGCCTCTACCCAGAAGCAATTTTCACCACCTTCTAGTCAGAAGAAGGCAAAGATAAGGGGACACTCTTGGTTCCACGCTCTCTGGATTTGGAAGCTCATAATTTTGTAAACGACACTAGTTCTGCCATATTGTACTGAATTCAGACTATCCCCACGCCCTTGACAGCCACCGCCTGGCGTTGAGCGTATTGCTTGAGCCGATTTCCTTTCCTGGGGAATTGTTGGTGATACAACAGCCCCCTCCCCCACCATTTAACAATGATTTTTGCTCACATCATTAGAGATCGCGGAAAGGAACTGTGATTGCATCATTCTCCGTCATCTTTTCCCATAAGTCTGGCTGCATATGTTTTGATGCTATGTTATTTGGCTTATAAAGATTCATCACTATTATTTCTTCATTATTAAATGTACCATTTAATAATATATATAATATATAACATATATACATACATATATATATGTGCTCTTTAGTTAATTTAATTCATTTTACCTTAAATATTATATGATCCGGCATTAATATTTCAATTTGTGCTTGTTTTTATTTGAATTTATCTGATACATTTTCTCAATTTTAAATGATAATACCTTAATTTCATTTTTCTTTCAGTTATATGAAAACAATGAGCACTTATTAATCCATCACACAGCTCAAGAACTAAAACATTAATAATATAGCTAACTATATATTCCATCATCCCGTCTCCTGCCTTGCCCCCATGTATAACCAATAGCCTAACTTCTGTGTTTATCCTTTTCTTGATTTTTAAAATTGTGTTAACAATACTTGTATAACTAATTTAAGTTTTGCTTGTTTCTATTTGTTTTGAACTTTATTATAAAGACTGTATATATGTATACATACATACATATAGTCTTGTGGAGTTTAATTTTTTGACTCAATGCTATTTCTAAATTCCATCCATTTTTGGCAAGTGGCTATGGTCACTAATTCATTTTTACTGTGGTATGATATTCCATTACGTGGCTATATTTGTTATAATTCACTTATCTATTTTCTCACTGATGTTTGTTTCCAGATTTTTGCTATTACAAAGTTTTGCTATAAATGTTTTTTTTACATGTTTCCAGGTACACATGTGCTAAAGTTTCTTAAGAATATATCTAGGGAAGCGGGTGTGGCTCAGTGGATAGAGCCCCCGTTTACCATATGGGAGGCCCTGGGTTCGCTTCCCGGCGCCTCCTTGTGAGGGCAGGCCGGCTCGCGCAGCGCCGTGGGCTGATGCGGCAGGACCTCACAGCAAGGGAGAGATAAGCAGACACAGAGAAGACACGCAGCGAATGGACACAGCAGCACAAGCAGCAAGGGGGGGATAAATAAAATAAATAAATCTTTAAAAAAAAAAAAAAGAACTTCTTTTGGGAGTTTAAATTCTTCCATTGGATTTTAGTTTCCTTTGCAATTTGGTCTTATCTAATCTATCTCCCCTTCATCCTGGGCTATTACCTTTGTCTCTCAGTTCTTTCCTAGCAGAGTTCTTATATTTCATTGAGGCTACTGAATAGTTCCCTGAAATTTCTTTCAGATCTTGAAATGGCAAGGTAATTGAATGAGGTAACTTATCATGTGGGGTTATTAGCAATAAATCAGTTAAATGCATAGTTGAGCTGTATCCCTTTTTATGAAAAATAATAGATATTGTCTCTTTAGACTGAAACTCCTTTCTGAAAACTGTACCCACACTTTCCTCCCTGCAGAGGTAAACCTCTAAATGTTATATTTATATGATAGGACGCTGCTCCACCTCATGCCCCATCACAGCTGGTGGGAAGGGGGTTGATATGTGAAGGAATTGAGGTTGAATGTTATTAGTCAGTTTGGGGTATTGCTAGAGTTTGGGTTGTGTAAACTGTGGTGCAACAGGACAGCTAACTATATGAAAAGGCAGAGAACGCAGTTTGCAGAAGGAAGCAGAAGATACGCGAAGAGGTATAAGGTCAAAACATAATAGAAGAATTGAGTGATAGCAAGAGTGAGAGTGTGAGAGAGAGAACTGCCTGGTTCCACTTCTCTTAAGGTCCTACTGGATTTCCTTCCTTGATCCCCTGAGTCACCCCACAGGCTGACAACAATTTTCCTTTGGTTTGGAGTGGGAGTCTGGGACTACCAAGGGAACCTCAGTTAAGACATCCCTTCCCAGACATAATAAGTAAATCACATCATTGTGAGTATAATGATGAAGAAGATGCTGCACTTTCTGTTCCTATAGTGGGAGGGCCTGTATTCAGATCATCCCCAAATAAGAGCAAACTATTAAGAAAAGATGTGGGAGTGGGGTGGGGTAGAGAGACAGTGGCCACATCCTCATTTTACACCCATGGAAATTATTTTCTCATCCCTCAGAAGGTCGACCCTGGCATTCCTAATTCTTGCTGAAGTCTTAAGGTGCAGGTTCTATGTGAATAGCAAAAGCTCATGAACTTAGCATAAGGCCAATTCCTAACAATGGAGTGAAAAGCTTAGAGAGGTCAATCAAAGTTCTCGCTTGCAGATGAGGACCACAATCATCGTCTGAAGCAGACTCAAATCCAAGGTCCACCTGCTGCTCATGTTCAATGCCAGCACGAGAAGCCTAAGGCTGCAGGTCAGGGAAGAAGCAGGAGACATGTACTTTGGATGAATGCTGTGACTTCCGAGGAACAGGGGGTTGCTTTTTATAAAGGGAGAAAACTAAATGAGATTCACCTAAACGAGAGCCAAGCCTGTGGGGCTGGCAGCAGGCTGACAGGGACCAGAGGGCTCTCTCCAGGGGGGCTTTGAACATCAGCAGGACGAGGGAGTCTCTCTTGGATGTTCTACACAGCAACAGACTTATTCTTTTGAGACTCTTTATTATGAAAATTTTCAAACATACAAAACATAACTTAGATTTAAATGTTAACCACTATTAACATTTTGCCATATTGCTTCATCTATTTTTTCAGAAGTATTTAAAAGTAATTTTTGAAGTTCAGTCTGCATTAAAAATAAGGACATTTTCTCATATAACCACAATGCCATTATCACACCTAACAAAATCAAAAACACTTCCTAATATCTTCTCAGATTAACCTTATTCACATTTTCCTAATTGTCCCCCAAATGTCTTTCACAATTGATTTGTTTGCACAGCTTCCAAAGTCCATACCTTACATTTGGTTGTTATTCTCTTTAAGCCTCTTTTAGTATGGAGCAGTCCCCCACCTCTCCTTTTTCTTTCATGTTATTGAGTTTTTGAAGAAGCCAGGTCAGCTGTTCTATAGAGTGCCCCACCTTCTGGTTCTGGCCAGAGCTTTCTTGTGGTGTCATTTAACTTGTTCTTCTCTTCCCTATCTATTGGAGGTTAAACATTTTTTGCAAGAATACTTCAGAGGGGGAAGCGGATGTGGCTCAAGCAGTTGGGCTCCTGTCTACCATATGGGAGGTCCCAGGTTCGTTTCCCAGGGCGTCCTGGTGAATGCGAGCTGGCCGGTGCAGAGAGCTGGCCTGTGTGGAGAGCTGGCACAACAAAAAGAGACAAAGAGGAGAGACAATGAGAGACACAACAAACCAGGGAGCTGAGGTGGCTCAAGCGATTGAGCGCCTCTCTCCCACATTGGAGGTCCCAGGATCGGTTCCTGGTGTCTCCTAAAGAGAAGACGAGAAGAGAAGACAAGCAGACACAGAGAGCACTCGGCAAACGGACACAGAAAGCAAGACAGCAAATGCAAAAACAACAAGGGGTGGGGGAGGGAATAAATAAAATAAATCTTAGAGAAAAAAAAAGAGAGTACTTCAGAGATGGTGTGTGCTTCGTATTGTATCACATTAGAATGCAAAGCCAGTCTGGTTGTCCCAACCTAGGACTTTTTGTCAGCTTTACAGTCAAAGGGACTGTTAGTGAAATCCAGCAGAGAACTAGTGTCATGTCTTCAAAGATTGGGATACCTAGATAATTTGCAACCTCTATTTGTCCCCATAGGTGGGCCACCTACCCAACCTAAATCAAGATGTTTCCAAGGAATAGATGTATATTTCTTTCTTGTGGCTGTACCATTTTACATTTGAGCTACTAGATTTTGAGCTCTCTTTGTTACAGCAGCTTAACCTGTCCTAATCAATACACCCTCCTCCCCAGAAAGTCATCAAGGAAAATATCCACGTAAGAGATCATGCAAAGGGAGCAGATTTCACTCGAGTGGTTGAGCACCTGCCTCTCTCACGGGAAGTCCCGGGTTCAGTGTCCGGTGCCTCCCAAAAAAACAAAAACAAACAGCAAGCATAACAGACATTCTTATACTATTAACCATAATCTTTAACCACCACCAAAATCGGTGTTATCCAGTCCCTACAGTAGTCTCTAGTTTCCTTTCAATTGACATTTATATCCACAGACTACCCTTCAGTCACAATCACATTTATAAATCAGCAGTGTTAGTTATACTATTATGTATTATCAACTATTCATTTCACACATTTACAATAAATCTTATTAAAAATCCTACATATATTAAGCATCTGCTCCCATTCTCAACCCACATTCAATTTCCTAGTAACCTACACTTTACTTCTGTGAGTTTACTCATCATTTTAGATCATATTAGTGAGACCACACAATATTGGTTCTTTTGTGCCTTACTTATTTCACTCAATATAATGTCCTCAAGGTTCATCTATGTTGTGATATGCATACCAATTTCATTTCTTCTTACAGCTAAATAGAATTCCATTGTATGTATATACCACTTTGTTTAGCCATTTGTTGGTGGATGGACACTTGTAATTGTGAATAATGTTGTGAATAATGCTACAATGAACACTGGTGTGCAAATGTCAGTTCACATCCTTGCTTTCAATTCTTCTGAAAATATTCCTAGTAACAGGATTGCTGAATCACACAACAGTTCTATGTTTAATTTCTTGAGGAACTGCCAAACTGTCTTCCACAAAGGCTGCACCATTCTACCTTCCCACCAACAGTGAAGGAGTGTTTCTATTTCTCCACATCCTCTCCAGCACTTATAGTTTTCTTTTTTTTTTTTTTT
>JAQZBX010111085.1:0-10319 GCA_029593785.1 Cabassous unicinctus
AGAAATGGCCCACACATTTTGGGCTATCTGCTTTATCTTTGGATAACAATCTTTGGCCTTCTAAACCCTGCTGCACCTGGAGGAAGATGTAGCAGGGCAATGCCTAGGCTGGACAAACACCTTGGACCCTTGGTAGAAGTGAATTATAGACATGAGTTCAGCCTGGTGCAGAGCTCAGATCCAATGAGGTTTGACTCCTGCTTTTGTCACTGGTTGCATGATCTGGGGTAAGTTTGTTGACTTCTCTGAGCTTCACTTTCATTATCTATAATGGAAGAATAATAAAATCTCTAACTTAGGGGCTTGTGTGATGATAAGATGTAATCAATTTAAAGTGCCTCGTTCGGGGTTTTGCATTTAGAAGGTATAGGTGATAAGGCTGCTGCTGCTGCTGCCACTGCCACCATCCCTATCCTTCAGCAGAGATAATGTATTAAAGTAATTATAAGTATTTATATATGAGTGTCCTCAGCCTATCTGGGCTTGACAGTATTGACCTTGTGAGATTGCTGTAGGGATTAGAGATGCTCTATGTCAAGTTTCTGGCACACAGTAGGACCCAGCATATGGTAATAATAACCCAGCTGTGAAAATTCGCCACAAAAATATATGACCTGGATTGTGCCGCCATAGGGAGATGGAAGGTGAGGGATCTTGCCGTGTGCAGAGCTTTAGGCTGATCAGGTTGAGCTGGGACAGTTGGGCAAGTCTTGCCCAAGCAGAAGGAAGAAGGAAAGAGTCTCTAGGCAGGAATGAACAAAGTCCAGTAGACACCGAATATCTTTTCTCCATTTTCCTTCTGGTTGTCAATCCTTAAAACTTCACCACGGAAAAAACAAAACTCCCAAGGGACTTTCCAGTAGCCCATCGATTAAAGCAAGAGGCAGTCTCAGGTTGGCAGTCTGGCAGCCTATATTTCATTTATCCTTCAGCCTCGCTCTTCTCTGGGGGAGGGGCTCCTGGGGAATTGTGGAGTGTGTTGTCAGAGCTGTCAGGCCCCTTATTGTTAATTCAAAGCAGAGCAGAGCATGAAAGGTAGTCGGATAGCTTCCCCTATCCCAGGGGAACTGCCCTATTTAACTCTGGGGAAAAGAGGAAATCTACTCCTGTCTCTGTTTCTCTCCACCCCTCTCGTTTCTCAAATACTAAGAATTAATTCAAGCAAACCTGCCTTAGGGCTCCCTGGATACTTTGGGTCCCTTTCTTTTCAGCCTTTTGCACACATCTGTTACCTCTGCCCAGGGTAAGTTCTGCTTTTGAGCCCAGTGTGGCCCTGAGACTAGGGTCAGTGCTCAGGACTCAATGTCTGTTAACAGGCTGAGTTGTTTCTCGTGGCAGAACTTCTGCCACTGGCCAGACTCAGATCAAACTCTCTAAGAATGTCAGTGGCACAGCCCTTGTTCTTTGGCTGCTAGTTTGGTCATTTTGGTAAGGTGAGTGGGGAGAGATTCTTCCAGTGAGATTGCTACAGAAGGGCTGTGTCTGCCAATAGTACTAAGTTCCTACTGAGCCCCTAAGAGCTGTTATTCCACTTCCAACCTAAGTATTTGAATATGATTTAAGGTATTGGGTTTTTTTTTTTAGCATTAATATAGAGGGAAAATATTGTTCCTTAATTCCTGATGAGCTAAAGGGTTTAGAAGCAGAATCAAATAATAATCAGTGCACAGTTGCCTCATAAGATCTGTTAATTTTGATGTTCTTGTGAAATAGTATCCCCAATCTGAAATGTGTGTTCTTCCCACTTGCAGGGGGAAACAAGAAGTTGCTCCAAGTAGTCATATAGTATTGCTGTGATGCTTTGCAGATGGAGGGGCCCAACCCCAGCCAATAAGCCTAGCCCCTTATATCTGTGAGGGATTGCTTTTGGATGCTAGTAATAGGACAGCCTAACTTAGGATGGAATAATCAAATTAGGTTTTCGCTTTCTCACATAACGAGAGTCCAGAGGTAGGCAGTACAGGCTGATATGGTGGTTCCGTGATGCCATCAGGGACCTGGGCTCTTTCTCACTTTCTACCCTGTTTTTGGTTTATAGCTTTCATCCCTATTTTTGTCACCTAGGAATTACAAATGGCTGCTTTGTCAGGGCTAGCTAAGCCACCTGAGCCTGCCTTCTTTTAAGGCCTGATCTGTATCACATGGTCCCCTCAGTGAGAAGGGAGGTTGGGAAATGTAAGTTTTTTGCTGAGTACATTACCACTAAAAAAAAAAAAAATTGGGGGCAAAAAGGAAGGAGAGAATAGATACTGGATATCCAATGCATTTGTATTTGAGGACATACTGTGTGCCAGACACTGTGCCATGTTCTTTATGTGTGTTGTCTCCTTTGATCTTCAAACAACCCAGGGAGGCAGGGACTGTTATCACCATTTTACAGATGAGGAACCTGAGTCTGGAGAGGTCAGGGACTTAGCCAAGGTGACCTGGCTTACCTGTGCTAGAGCCAGCTCTTGAATCCAGGTCTGACTGGCTCTAAACCCCATGCCCTCTGGCTTTGTCATGTTCTAGTAGTGACCCATATAGCCAGATTGGTCGCTGGGTGTGATGAATTTCCTTTATTTTTGAGTAGTCTTTTGATTCCAAGTCCTCATGGAGATAGCAATGACCTGCACAGGGAGAGTAGCTGGTCTGGAAAAGGCTTGTTGTCAGCTTAACTAAATATCTATGGTTTGCATGGCCAAGTTCTCTGAATGACACAGTCATTGACAGCTGAGGGGTGCTTCATTTTTTCCTACCAGTGTGCTAAATCAAGCATTGCAGATCTATTTTGTGACAGTTCTCCTGATTTGAGAAGTAATGTGTTAAGTTGTTGGGAAGGCAAGGACACAGGGAGAAACCCAAAAAAATCTTTTTTTTTTTTTTTTGCCTTAAATCCCATAACTTATTAAATTAAATATTAAAGTTAGATAAAGTGGAGGAGCAAAGAACATAACTTTCACCTTCCTTATTTGCATCCACAGCCTGCACTTTCAAGGCACAAGACTTATGTAAGTCCTAGCAGCCATGGAAATAAGGAACTGTCTCTAACCCCAAGGTTTTAGAGGCTAGAAAAATGCCAAGTAGCAAGCAGACTACCATTCTTTTAGCCATCCTCTAAAGGTTTGTTTTGCAGTAAATGCTGGTGTTGATCTGAAAAAGAGGATTTATCATTCCCTATCAAATTTATTTTCAGGAAGTACTGCTTATATATGGGGGTATATATACTGATACAGATACACACAATAAGAACTAAGATTTATAGTTGTAAAATAAGCTCCAAGGTTAGAAAAGACTAGCAAACTCCATGATTAGGGAACAGTTGTTTTTAAGAACAGTAGTAAATTTGGTTACCATGATTAAATCAGGCTTCAGGGTCATCTGGCTTTGAAGGCAGAGACTATTTTCTCTACTTCTTTCTTATACCCCAAAGTGCCCATCTCAGTGTGTAATAAATAGGTGCTCAATAAATACATGGTGATTAATGAATAAAGGAAGAAAACTCCATGTTATCATTGGTTGGGCTGAGGCAGTGTACTTAATCCTTGGGTCTTGTAGTTGAGGAAATCCTCTTCCCCCTTCAATTCTAAAGTCATACATGTAGGTAGCATATTGGCTTCACTATCTGACTTTATGACAGGGTGCTGTTTATCTTTGGGTTGTGAATAACAGGAAGGGACAGTTACTTAGGTTTCACAATTGGAGTAACCACTTGGAAACTTCAGAGCAAGTGAAACCCAAAGCAGTATGTCACATTCTAAAAGCTTCAGTGACTTGCAGAGGTGTGACACAGAGAGCAGTGAGAGCTTTAATCTTCTATTTCCCCAATTTGAGAAATAGCAAAGAAAATAAAGGTCAGCTTAGACAACTTGAAGACCACTGATTGGAGTTATATTTATGTGGTTATGGAAGATTAAAGGGAGAAAAGAAAGATAAAACGTAAGATGTGTACATTGTGGAACAGAGTTTTTAAGCTTGCAGTAGGGATTGTTTTTTCTAAAAGTGTTGGCTCCTGAATATTTCCCACATATACCCACTACTGGAGCTTATAGGCTCATGAATAGTGTTGGAAGAGCCCTCAGAGGTCACCATCCAAATGTGTCATAAAAGGATATAAGGGGAGCAGGTGTAGCTCAGTGGTTGAATGCCTGCTTCCCATATATGAAGCCCTGGGTTTAATCCCTGGTACCGCCACATGGATGGATGGATGCATGGATGTAAGGATGGATGGAAGTAAGTAAGTATGTGAGTAATAGTCAGGACTCCTTCCAGTATAAGTAACAGAAACCTAACTCAAGCTGGCCTAAGTGAGAAAGGAAATTTATTGGTTCACAATGAAAAACTCCAAAAATAGAGCTGGTTTAAGCCTGGCTAGATCCAGGAGTTCAGGCCAACTTTTAGGATTCTGTTTCTCTCCATCTGCCTTCCTTGGTGTTGGCTTCATTTTCAGACAGCTTCTTGCCACATAGTTGGAGCAGCCCAAGACTAATTCAGCAACTCCAGTGGTTCCATCCAAAGTCCCAAGGTTAACTGATTGGCCTGAATTGGGTCCTGTGTCAACCCTTGAACAGTCACGGAGACTTTGGAGCCTTGGCTGGTCAGGGAAGAGTAGAATCAGCAGTATCCAAATCACACATATTTGGGGGGGGGGGGCGTCCCCAAATGAAAATTGAAGTGCAGGTACCAGCAGAAAGGGAATGATATAGGGGGCAGGAAGAGTTGCCCCCTAATGATGGATGAAAGGAGATCCAAAGAAGCATTTTATTTTTTTCAAAGGCTTTAGGTTTTCATGGAAAAGGCATTAGTACATACACAGTGAGGTGTATAATTGCTTTTCTTAATTCTCCATGCCTAGGTTAAGGCCAACAGTTGGACCTACACCCAATAAGTAGGCCCTGTGTTGGGAGTTGTATTTTCACTCTATATTGACATTCTAACTAATCTCCCATGTTGGGTCGATTGGGCCTGAATATGTGCTGATTATTAGTAGCTAGGATAACCTAGGTTCTTAGGATGTTGCAAGGTTGCCTGGGATCTGGCCACCAAGATGTAAATGTGGCAGCATTTACATCATATACTTTTGTGTTGAAATGGAGACCCCTTTGGCTTGGCCATTTCAGGGAATGATGAATCTGATTTTACAAATACAAGTAGACAGGCTGTCCTCATCCAGGGGTTCCTGGTAATCTTTCTGGTCCTTTCAGGCTGGGCTGCCTCTCCAGTCTAAATTCTGCAAAGCTCCCTGGTACCAGGTGATGGGGATGCCCCAAAAGAGCAGGGAGAAAGGTACCTTACTGTGGGAGACAGGCCATGAAAGAGGAGCCGTCCTCTATGTCCCAGAAGCTCCTCCTTAAGCCTCAGTCCACCCCCTGATATTCATCACCGCCCTCCATTCTCCTTTACAGTTTTCAGGTTTGCATGTATATAGACCAGGACATGCATGTGGAGAGGCAGTAGAGGGTAGACTGTCTCTTAAAGCAGATGGGCTGTGGAGTCTAACTGGGGTTGAGCCCTGGCTCCACTCTTTTCCAGCTGTACGATCTTGGGCAAATCATTTATCTTCTTTGTGTCTCAGTTTCCTTATCTATAAAATCTGGCTAATAATACTTCACAGAATTGTGACGATTCAACAAGATAATCAAAGGAGAGTGATCAGGATGGTTCCTGGGCACTTTAACTCTTAATAAAAGTCAGCAGCCAGTGCTATTGTGGCTTCCTGTTTGTGCTGTTCCCCAAGGGGCCGTACAAAGAGGTTGCTGTGCCTATTGTCTACTCACCTTCTCTAAAGAATGTCAGTTATGCTGCCAATTGTACCTTAGGCTGTGCTAGGCTCCAGTGGGAGAGGCTTTGCGCTCAGGATTCTTCTATCCAAGCTGGACTACCCCAGAACAGACAGACAGACAGATGAATAGCAAAAGGGAAATTAAGGGTCAGCACAGAGTAGTAGAATAGGAGCATAGGGATGGTCTTCATGAGAACATCACATGTCAGTTATTCGTTCTTTAATTCAGTAGTATTTATGGAACACCTATTCTATACCAGTCATTGTGCAGAAATCCTGGGCATATGATGTTGTGCCAGATGGGCCTCTGGTCTGAAGGAACTCATTATCTAGTTGGGAGATAGATGAGTAAACATGTAGCTGTGGTCCAGTATGATTGGTGTGGCATGAGGTCAGCATAAGCTCCCAATCAAGATTGGGTTTGTGTGTCAGGGGTGGCTTCCTGGAGGAAGTGATGCTTAAGCCAAATCCCCAAAGGAGTAGAAGTTAGGCGGGAAGAGTGAGGGAGTGGGCATGAAAGGTGTTTCAGGCAGAGAAAATAGCCTGTGCAAGGGCCTGGAAGTGATCAAATTCATACTGTGGTCCTTGGGGAGCCTTGGCACCAGCTGTGCTGTCTGGAGTGGTCTGAATATGCTGTTGTCATTGCAGGGATGTGGAGAAGGTGGAGCGGCAGGCAGTCCCCCAGGCCAACCACACAGAGTCCTGTCATGAGTGTGGCCGCGTGGGACCCAGACATGCGCGGGATTGTCCTCATCGCACCCATGAAGACTCCTTCGGCTTCGAGAGGCGGGAGCAGGAGGAAGAACAGTACCGTACCCAGAGAGACCCTCTAGAGGGCAAGCGGGACAGGAGCAAGGCCAGATCCCCGTACTTGCCAGCTGAGGACGATGCCTTGTTTGTGGATTTATCCGGTGGCCCGAGAGGCCAGCAGGCGCAGCCCCAGCGGGCAGAGAAGAATGGTGTGCTGCCTGCCTCCTACCGCCCAGGAGAGCAGAACGGGACTGGCGGGTACCAGCGAGCCCTTCCTCCCAAGACCAACTCTGAAAAGCACAGCCAGAGGAAGAGCAGCCTGGCCCAAGTGGAGCACTGGGCAAAGGTCCAAAAGGGGGACTGCAGGAGGTCAGTAATGAACTCAGGATTGCTGCTAATAGTGAGCATAATAACAGAATGGCAATAGCTGTCCTTTACCCAGCACTTGCTATTTTCTCCCTAAATCCCTGAAACAACCCTGCAGTGGAGAGGGTGTTATCCCCCAATTTACAGACAAAAGAAACTGAGGCTCCAAGAAGTTAAGAAACCTGCCCAGGGCACACAGATAAGTGACAGAGCCAGGGTTCAAACCCAGGTCTGTCAGCCTCCAAAGCCCACATGAGATTACATCAGGAGGCTTCTCTATTCCCCGAGAGAGCTTGCCTGGAGCCGTTCAGCATGTTGATAGTAACTGGTCTTCTTTTACACTGCTCCTTCCCTGCATCCTGGAAATATTTGTAGAAAATAGAGTAAATACAGTTTCATTTTTTAATTCAGGCACATAGAGATGAAAGTTCTTAGGCATTGTTGACACTAGGCTTTATCTTACCCAGACCTTCAGGAATTGGTTTTTAACTATTTAGAAAGCATACATCTCTTGCTCTTTGCAAAGCACTATGTGTATTTTATTATAATTTTAAATGAACTGGGATATGTTTATGAACATGAAGAATTCAGGGTCACCCAGCTTCCTGGTTGTCCCCAGAAGCCACTGTGCTTTGTTTTCATTGTGAAGACATGGAAAACCCCTTTCACCAATCTCAGGCTTCTGAAGCAAACCAGAGTGGAGGTGGGCTCAAGTGATTGAGTGCCTCTCTCCCACATAGGAGATCCTGGGTTCGGTTCCCAGTGCCTCCTAAAGAGCAGACACAGAGCGTACAACGAATGGACACAGGGAGCAGACAGCGAGCACAAACAATGGGGGGGGGCGGAGATAAATAAAAATAAATAAATCTTTAAAAAAATAAAGCAAACCACAACAGGAGAGAAGATAGCAAAGTCTTGTGTGTTCAGAAAGTTCCCCAGGGGCTGGAGTGGCTGCAGAGGATGTGTCAGAGCTCTGACCAAGTCTGCCAAAGTCCGGGGAAACATTTTCTAAAATGCCACATTCAATCTCCCTGTTGGCAAGGTCCAGACTTTCTATCTGTGGGCTCTGGAGGTGGTAGTGCTCCTGGGGAATAGCCTGGATGGGATTTGCAGTGGGGGGGATGGACGGTATGCACGTGTGGGCTGCTCAAACCCCTTAAGTTTAGTCCAGCTGCGTGTTGGGAGGGTGAAATCACAATGGAAACCCTCCAGACAGGCAGCTGCTGGGACAGACATGGGGAAGGGAAGGCCTTGTATATTGTATCTAGGGTACCTTCTCATTCCCACCTGAGCCTGGCCAGTTTGTCCAAAATTTGTCAATTCGGTTTGTCCAAATTTTGTGTCTTATTGAAAACAGAAAGCTACTGCCCAAAGACACAGGGAAGGGCAGCTGCTGTTCTTGGTGCTGGGTGAGGTAGGCCCAGGTAGGTGGTTATGAGGTGCCCTTACTACCGTGTGAGGCTGGGAAGTTGGCAGGAATTGTGTCATGTAGGTCCTCGTACTCCCAGGTAAGGAATTTGGGTTTTATTTGAAAGAGCAATAGGGAGAGCCGTTGGAAATTTTTAAGCAGGCAAGTGATGTGATCTGATTAATATTTCACAAAAAAGATAAGAATTTAGCAAGGAGGCTGCTGTAGTAGTCCAGGGTGGTGACAGTGGTAACAGAAAGAAACAGATTTGAGTGACATTTTGGAGGCTGAAACAATGAAGCTTCTCAATAAGTTGGAACTGCAGGATTAGGGAAAGAGAGGAACTAAGGATGGTCCCTAGAATTTTGGCTTGAGCAACTGGGTAGTTGCTGAGATGGGAAGGCTAAGGAAGAACAAGTTTGGAGGAAATCAGTACTTCCATTTTGGACATATAAGTTTGAGAAATCTATTAACTGTCCAAAAGCAGATGTCAGGTAGGCAGATGGTTATGAAGTATGGTGTTGAGGCAAGAGGTCTGGGTTGGAAATGTTAATTTGGGAGCAATCAGCATTCAGGTGATACCCCAACACTTAGAAATTAGCAGCAAAAGGGGATCCAGCAGAGGAGACTGAGCGTTTGTGGTCAGAGACACTGTAACTCAGCCATTTCCTCTTATATGTAACAGCTATTGAAAACTGAATGGCTAGGGAGGTAAAGGCAGGAGAAACCAGAAATAGGGGCAGAAAGTAAGGGCAAGGATTTGGCTCCTATGACCCTGTATTTCCTGCTAAAGAGTTTGGATTTAATCTTGAAGGCCTGGGAAAGCCATTGATGGATTTTAAACAGCAAAATGGCATAATAATATCTAGTTTTTAAGATAGTCGTTTGAAAGTATTGGCAGGGAGGAGGCATCAGAATCACAGGGCTAGGGCGTGGATTTTTCAGACTCTAATGGCCTTACCACACCCCAATTCTAATGCAGCAGGTCCATATATATTTCCCAGGTGATTTTGACATACCCTACCCAAAATGAGAATGACAGTTTTAGTTTGCTTCTTGGTTCTTTAAAATTTTTATTAAAGTAATATATGTACATAATTTAAGAATAAAATAGTACGATCCCCTCCAACACTGCTCCTGACTCCTGTTCTTTTGAGGCAACCACTTTCAATTCTTGTAGCAGTTTTCCCCATTTGCCTCTATATTTCCAAATAAGATGCTTATACTGCTGTTTCTTGATTTTTCCATTTATGTATTGACATTCTACTCTAGAAGATAAGGATTTAAGCCTCTTATTTTCCCTCTTTCCTCTTCCCTTTCTAACAGACAATGCTTACCCTTATCCCAGCCTCACCATATAGTTACAGCAAAATTTTTGGTTGGATCCCTAGTTAGCATTTAAGTTATGACAATGTAAATATTCACAGCTGGGCCATGTAGTCTACTAATTAAATTTCATTTGTCACACACTTTTTTGTTTTCCCTGGTGTTGAAAATTGTCATGCTTTTAGTTTGCTTAGTTTTTTCTAATTACTAATTCACCACTAAATTCATGTCTAGATGTGTAAGTCTCATTGCTCAACGTCTAATTATTGCTCAGCAAATAATATCAATAATAAACTCACAAGGTGAAAAACCCAAACAATATCAAAGGGTAAATCCTGAAAAATAAGTGTCCCCCATCTTATCTCAGAATCCTAGTTCTAATTCTCAAAGACCAACCTCTGTGTTAAAAAAACAAAAGAAAAAAACCTGTTCTTCACCTTTTTAAAAACTTAATATATCTTAATGTAAATGTGTGTGAGAACATATGTACATGCGCACATGTGTATATATCTTTCTGTATCAGCACATATATAGACATATATCATTAATTTTAAATGCTGCAGAGTACCCCATTATATGGCTCTACAGTGATCTTTATACCTTTACCTTGTCAATGGACAATTAGATTGGTCATATACTTCTGCTATTACAAACTATACTGTAGTGAATATCTTTGCACAGTTGTCTTTGCACACAGGTATAGTTGAA
>JAQZBX010111086.1:0-10318 GCA_029593785.1 Cabassous unicinctus
GGTGTTTGTGCTTCTGAGAGTGGCAGAGGTGTACTCAATTATAGCTTCCCTACGAAGGGCTCATCTATCCCTTTTATTTAACTGTATATGTGGCGATAGAGTTTGTAGGTATATGTTCAAGAGACTGGAGTCTTTGGGCTGTCGATGTGCCAGATGGGCCCGGAACCTCAGCAGAGTTGCAACACCTACTCTCCAGTGGACTCACCCAGGACAACTAACAAGGAGGTGAGGATTGACAACTATCATACCAAGGAAACGAGAGAGGCAACAACTGCAAGCAAGAGAGTCTCATCCATTGGCTGTATGCAATTGAAGCGCTCTCTCCATTAGAGGCAGAGTGAACATACCATCCCAGAATCCTCAGGATTCAGGAATGAACTATGGACTAGAGTGGACTTACTGGTATTCTACTCTAGACATATTGTGATTCTAACATTGGAAGAAATTAAAACATTGATGTAGGGGCAGTGACCACTGGAGGATCTAGGAGCAGGGAGAGGGAAAAACAGTTGTAATATGGGGACTTTATTGGGACTTGGGAATTGTCCTGAATGGCATTGCAACAACAGATATATCATCACAAAACATGCAGAATTGTGTGGGAGAGAGTGTAGAATACAGTGTGAACTATGGCCCATGCTCAGTGGCAAAGCCCTAGGATGCATTTATCAACTGCAGTGAATGTGCCACACTAATGAAGGATGTGTATGTGGTAAGATGTGGGAGGTGTGGGGAGTGGGGCATATGAGAATCCCTATATGTTTTGTGTAACATTTATGTAATCTCAGTATCTTTTTAAAAAATTAAAAAAATTATTATTAAAAAATAGAAAATACAGTGAAGTATTTTCAGGGCACTTTTAGGCAATAGTTTCTTAGACTTTACACTCAAACCATAAGAAATAAGAAGTGTACCTTGTCTTTTTTTAATTCCCCAATCTTGAGGATTTGGGGATGGTGATGTCCACTCTGTTTCTAATTGAGAGGGGTTTACATCCCTTGGGGCTGATGAAAGGCACTATCTTGCTTGCAGTTTCAGATACTCTCTGTTCCTTGGGATAGAGGTTGTCCATCATCATCTCCTTGTTAGTTGTCCTGGGTGAATACAATGAACAGGAGAGTAGGTGTTGCAACTCTGCTGAGATTCAGGTCTCAACTGACACATGAACAGACCAAAGATTTAAGTCTCTTAATATTATTCTATTATAGACTTATTATCATTCTAGCAATGGAAGAACTTTAATCATTAATATGAAGGCCATGGCCACCAGTGGTTCTCAGGAGAAGGAGAGGGAAAGATAGGTGTAAAATGGAGGCATTTTGGGGACATTGGAATTGTCCCGCATGCCATTGCAATGACAGATACAGGCTAGTATACATTTTGTCATAACCTATAAAATAGTGTGGGGCAGAGTGTAAACTATAATGTAAACTATGGTCTATAGATAGCAGCAATGCTTCAATATGTGTTCACCAATTGTAAAAATGTACCACACTGATGAAAGATGTTGGTAATGTGGGAAAGTGTGGGAGGAAGAGAGGGTGGAGCTTATGGGAATCCCTTATATTTTTAATGTAACATTTATGAAATCTAATGCTTCTTTAATAATATATTAAAAAAGAATATGGCCCCAGTGGTCCAAAAAATTGCTAAAAGATGGATACAACCAAAGGATCCATCAACCAATGAATGGATAAACAAAATGTGGTTTATACATAAGATGGAATACTGAGCTGCTTTAAGAAGAAATACAGTTGGGACACATCTGACAACATGGATGAACCTTGAGGACTTCATGAAGAGTGAAATAGGCAGACATAGAAGGACAAATATTCTGTGGCCTCACTAATATAAAGAAAATATTAATAATAAACACATGGAGTTAAAATCTAGAGTGTAAGATACTAGGCAATAGGATAAGGGCTAAGAAGAGGTACTGATGCTTAATATTTGTAGAATTTTTAATTAGCTTGACTGTAAGTGTGTATATGGATAGAGCTGATGGTCAAACATTATAGTGAGTATAAGTAACATGACTGATTTATAAATGTGATAGTGTCTGAAAGGGATAATTTAGGGATATAAATGTCAATTGAAGGAAAGCTAGAGAAAAATCTAGGGACTATAATATTGTGAATCTGGTGGTGGATTAGAATTGTGGTTAATAGTACAAATACAAGAATGTTCTTCTATGAAGTAGAACAAATGTATTTCAATATTACAAGGTGCTAAGAATGTGGTGATGCATGAGAAAAATAGAATTAATGTAATTTATGGACTATAAATTAACACTCATTTATTTCTGGTTGGAATGTAAGATGGTACAGCCATTGTGAAGAGAGTTTGGCAGTTCCTCAGAAATCTAAGTATAGAATTACCATATGACACTACAAACTCTGTAGTAGGTATATACCAAAAAGAATTGAAAACTGGTACTTGAATAGATTGTTGCATACTGATGTTCATAGGAGCATTATTCACAATTGCCAAAGGTGGAAGCAACCCAAGTGTCCACCAGCTGGTGAATGAATAAAGAAAATATGGTATATATTTATGATGGAATATTATTCACCTGTGAAAAGGAACAAAGTCCTGATGAATGCAACAACATGGATGAACCTTGAGGACATGATATTAAGTGAAATAAGCCAGCCACACAGGGAAAAATATTGTATGATTTCACTGATATGAACTAATTACAATGAGCAAACTCATAGAGCTAGAATCTAGAATATAGGTTACCAAGGAATTGATTGGGGTTCAAGAATGGGAAGTAAATGCTTAATTTTTACAGAATTTCTATTTAAATTGATTGTAAAAGTTTAGAAATGGGTGGTCTTGATGGTCGAACATTACTTCACATGTAATTAAAAGCACCGAATTATATAGGTGAATGTGGTTAAAAGTGAAAATTTTGGTTAAAAGTGAAACATATACTAATATGTTCCAAGAATAAAAATTAAAGGTAAACAAGATGTATAACACAGTAACTCCTAGTTACTGTAGACTCTAGTTAATAGTACAAGTATTAGAATGTTCTTTCATGAATTATAGAAAATATCTGACACTAATACAAGGTGTTAAGAATAGGGTGGATAGGGTATCATATGGGAAACACATACATATAATGTAAGCTATGGATGATAGGTACTATACTGTTTTAATAATATTTCATCATTTGTGAAAAAGGTAACTACTGTTAAAAATAGTGGTATCATCAATTGCAACAAATTTCCTGTCTAGTGCAATGTTTTGGTGGTGGGGTCATGTATAGCAATCCCTTATTTTATGTAAAAATTATCTGTAAATTTGCAAATTTTCTAAGAAAAATAACTAAAAAAATTTTAAAAGAGTCAAAACCACTCAATCAAATTCTATACTTGAGAATGTATATATATACCAGAACCCCTTGAATGAAGGGAAGGCCAGGGACAATTTGAAAAGGGGATGTTGAATCATTGTATGAAATATCACATACTGGATTTGACTGACATTAGTTCCAGAGGACTCCAAATGTCACAGTGGTCCACTAGTAAGAGTAGTGGCTTATGGAAGTCAGGTGACCAATGGAATTTTAGCTCAGGTCCATCTCATATAGGGTCTAGTGGATCTTGAATCTATTCTGTGGTAATTCCCCCACTTGTGGAATGCACAAATGGAATAGACATACTCTTCAACTGGCAGAATCTCCACATTGGTCCCCTGATATGTGAAGTGAGTGCTATTATGGTAGGAAAGGAAGAGTGGATGTAATTAGAACAGCCTCGACCTAATGAAATAGTAAACCAAAAGCAATACCACATTCTTGGAGGGATTGCGAAGATAAGTTTCACCATCAAAGAGTTGAAGGAAGCAGGGGTCGTGATTGTCATCATATCCTCATTAAACATTCCTATTAGGCCTGTGCAGAAAACGCATGTGAAATTGAGGCTGCTGCCCCACATGTGTTATCATTCCTTGTGATACTTGGCCAGGTAATGGTGCCTTGTTGTTTGGTCAAGCAAATAATCCCCTAACTGTAACTATGAGGACATTTGTGGATTTAAATCATAATTGAGTTGATTGTGTCTGTGGCTGATTACATCAACAATCAACTGAAGAGTGTCTTAAGCAATGAGAGACATTTTATCCAATCAGTTAAAGGAGAAGTGATTTCAGCACTCAAGAGAGAGAGAATTCCCATCTCTACTTTAGACAGCTAGCATCTCCAGGGGAATTTATTGAGGACCTTCATCAGAGTTCCTGGCTTACAGCCTTCACCATAGATTGTGGACTTCTGCATCCCTGTGGTCACTTGAGACAATTTTATAAAATCTCATAGTATTTACAGATATCTGCCATTGGTTGTTTCCCTAGAGAACCCTGATTAATAGAGCTTGGTATCAAGAGTGGTTCTTAAGAAACAGAATCTTAAAAATGTGATTTCTGAAATGGTTCTGGGGGGTTTGCAACTGGTTATTCACTCTGATTAGATTCAAAGGCACTAATGACTCTGTCTCCAATAATCAAGAGGCCAGCCCATGGTGTGAGTTAGTAATAGAGATGTGTAAAATATCACCAGTGGATAGGACTACTTCCATGCTTATAAGACACAAGTCTCTGGCTGAGAGTGTTTTTGACATCTTAATGTTGTTTTGTGAAGTTAAAATGTACAGTGATGTTGGCTGGTTGTTTCTAAATTTGCTGGATACAGTTATAAAAGAAAGGAATGAGCTCAAGCCTTTAAATCTGCATTCTTTATTGTCTTTTCTTTTAACCTGCAGAATTCCATTTAGTAATTCTTATTGGACAGGTCTCTTGAGAGATCTCTCAATCATTGTTTATCAATGAATATTTAAAAATTCTCCTTCTCTTTTAAAGTACAGTATTACTAGATAAATTTTTGTCTGGCATTTTTTCTCTTTCAGTAGACAAAATATGTCATACCATTGCCTTCTCACATACATGTATTCTGATGGGAAATCAGTACTTATTCTTATTTAGGCTCGCTTGTATAAGATGAATTGCTATTCCTTTATAGTTTTAAGAATTCTCTCTTTGTCTTTGGAATTTGAAATTCTGATTAGTATGTGTATCAGAGTAGGTCTACTTGGATCCATTCTTTTTGTAATATGTTGCACTTCTTTGACACGTATATTTATGTCTTTCAGAAGAGTTGGGAAATATGGGGCCGTTATCACCTCAAATATTCTTTCTGCCCTATTTCCCTTTCTTATCATTATGACATCCATGGTACATACATTTGTACAATTCATGCTGTCACTCAAATCCCTGAGTCACTACTCATTTTTTTCTGTTCTTTTCTCTCTGTTCTTCCATCTATATGATTTTCAAAATATATATATAAAATTTTATTGAAGTATATCATTCATATATGAACACACATAAACAATTAGTGTATAGTAAAACTTGTGAATTTACAAAGCAAATATGCATAAACATCATACACGGGTCGCATACATCATCCCTACACCAACACCTTATATTGTTGTGAAGCATTTGTTACAAATTATGAAAGTGTATCATCAAAAGATTATTACTAACAAGAGAGCATGTCTTATATTTGGTGTATTTTCCCCCAACCCACCATATTATTGTATTTTAAATTATATTTTTGTTACAGAACTTGTGAACTTACAAAACAATCATGCCCATGTGCAGAATTCCTGTACAAAACCCTTCACCAACACACCACACTGTGGTTGAAATTTTGTTACAGATTATGAGATATTATCATCAGACTATTACCACCAACCATGGTTCCTAGTGTACATTTGGCACACTTTTGTTTATAACTCCCTATGATTAATACAGAACATCTTTGGCATGGATGCATGAATATTACAGTATTGCTGTTAACCACAGTCTATACGTCACAACAACTGCATTCGTCCCATGTTCCTCCACATTCCCACCACTCTGCAATAGTGATGAACATCCGCTCCAGCTCACAGAAGGACACTCTTGCATCTGTATCATCAACCACAATTCTCATCAACTTTGGTTTCACTTTATTTATTTATTTATTTCAGTTTTTAAAAAAATATATTTTAAAAGATGCTTAGATTACATAAATGTTACACAAAAATTACAGGGATTTCCATATTCCCCACCTCCCACACCTCCCATAACATCCCACATAAACATCTTTCATTAGTGTTGCACATCACCTGCAACGGATATACACATCCTGGGGCTTTGCCACTAAGCATAGACCACAGTTCACATCGTAGACCACACTCTCTCCCACACAGTTCTGCATATTATATGCTGACGTAAAATGGCCTATATCTGCCATTGTAATGTCACTCGGGAAAATTCCCGACTATTTTCTAGCTTTATTTCAATTAACATTTACACCCCTAGACTAATCTTTTCAGCCACAATCCCATTTATAAACCAGATGCTACTCAGTATAATGTGTTTTCCATAAACTCTATCCATTTCCACACTTTTACTGTCAAGTTATTTTAAACTTCTACGTACACTAAGCATCAACAGGCCTTCTCAGCCCTCCTCTTATCTCCTAATAACCTAAACTCTAGGTTTTAACTCCATGCATTTATTCTTTGTATTTAGTTTATATTAAAGAGACCATGAAATATTTGCCCTTTTCTGTCTGGTTTACTTCACTAAGCCTAACGTCTTCAAGATTCATCCATGTTATCACATGTGTCCCAATTTCATTTCATCTAATTACAGCATAGTATGCCATTCTATGTATATATCACATTTTGTTTACCTATTCATTGATTGATGGACAATTGGGTTTTTTCCATCTTTTGGCAATTGTGAATAATGTCGCTATGAACATCGGTGTGCAGGAGTCAGTTTGAGTTAGTTTCCAATTCTTATGGGTATTTTCCTAGTAGAGGAATTCCTGGATCATATAGCAGTCCTATATTTAGCCTCCTGAGAAACTCCCTTACTGTCTTCTACAGAGGCTGCACCATTTTAAAATCCCACCAACAGTGAAGGAATGTCCCTATTTCTTCATATCCTCTTTAGCACTTTCTAAGCAGTGTGAGATGGCCTTTCTAAGTGATGGCCTTTCTAAGCAGTGTGAGATGATATCATTGTCATTTTGATTTGCATTTCCCTAATAGCTAGTGATATGGAATAATTTTTTCATGTGATTTTTCATCATTTGTATTTCCTTTTTAGAAAAATGTCTATTTAAATCTTTTGTACATTTTTCAATTGGATTGCTTGCTATTTTATTGTCGAGTTGTGTGTTTCCTTAATATAGAATGGAAATCAAATGCTTATAGGATATGTGGTTTCCAAATATTTTATCCTATTGAGTGTGCCACATTTTCACCTTCTTGACAAAGTTCTTTGAATCACAAAAGTTTTTAAGTTTGAGGAGATGACATTTTTCCATGTTTTCTTTCTTGGCTCATGCTTTCGGTGAAAGGTTTAAGAATGCATTATGTAACACCAGATCTTGAAGATGTTTCCTACACTTTTTTCTAGGAGCTTTGAGGTTCTTGCTTTTATATTTAGGTCTTTGATCCATTTTGAGTTAAATTTTGGATAAGGTGTGAGATAGGGGTCCTCTTTCTTTCTATTGGCTATGGATATCCAGTTCTCCCAGCAGCATTTTCTGAATAGACACTTCTGCCCCAATCAGGTGGATTTGATAGGCTTGTCAAAAATCACTTGACCAAAGAAGTAAAGTTGTGTTACTGAACAATCAGTTCGATTCCTTGGTCTGTGTGTCTATATTTATGCCAGTACCATGCTGTTTTTAACACTGCAGCTTAGTAATATGATTTAAAGTCCAGAACTGAGAGTCGTCCAACTTTGCTTTTCCTTTTTAAGGTATTTCTGGTATTTGGGGCCAATTACCCTTCCAAATAAATTTGATAATTGTTTTCATTTGTTTAAAAAATATTGGTGGAATTTTTATTGTGATTGCATTGAATCTGTATATCAGTTTGGGTAGAATTGACATCTGCTCTGATTTTTGTTATTTCATTCTTTCTACTTGCTTTGGGATTAGACTGTTGTTCTTTTTGGAGTTTCCCCAGCTTTGTAGTTAGGTCATTAATTTTGTCTCTTTCTTCTTTTATAATGTATGCACTGAGGGCTATATATGTTCCTCTCAGCACTGCCTTCACAGCATCCTATAGGTTCTATTCTGTATTCTCATTTTCACCGTCTCAAGATATTTATTGATTTCTCTTGAAATTTATTCTTTGACTCACTGATTTTATGAGTATGCTGTTTAATCTCCATATATTTGTGAATTTTCCCTTTTTCCTTCTCTTGTTGATTTTCAATGTTGTCCCTTATGATCAGAGAAATTCTTTTGTATAATACTGATATTTTTGATTTATTGAGATCTGCTTTGTGACCAACATATGGTCTCTCTTGGGGAAAGATCCATAAGCACTTGAAAAGTATGTATATTCTGCTGTTTTGGGGTGCAATGTTCTTTATATGTCTATTAGGTTTAGTCTATTTATCATATTATACAAGTTTTCTGTTTCTTTATTGATTTTCTGTCCCCTTGTTCTATCCAATTCTGAGAATGGTGTATTGAAGTCTCCAACTATTATTGGAGAGATATCTATTTCTTCCTTATGTTTTGTCAGTGTTTGCCTCATGTATCTTGGGGCATCCTGGTTAGGGGAAAATACATTTATGATTGTTGTTTCTTCCTGGTGAAATGCCACTTTTATTAATATATAATATCCTTCTTTTTCTCTAATAATATTTTTGCTTTAAAGTCTATTTCATCTGACATAAGTACAGCTACTCCAGCTATTTTTTGGTTGCTGCATGATGGTATATCTCTTTCCAGCCTTTCACTTTCTATCTATTGGTATCATTTAGTCTAAGGTGAGTCTCTTGTAGACAGCACATAGATGGCTCATATTTTCTTATCAATTCCTCCAGTCTGTGTCTTTTGATTGGGGACAATAATATTCAATGTTACTACTGTAAAAGCAGTTCTTGCTTCACCTATTTAGACCTTTGGGTCTTATCTGTCATATATTCTTTTCACCTCTCTTTTGATACTTCTTGTTACTTTTACTGATATAATCTTTATTTCTAGACTCTCTTGCAAGCCTCTCTCTTGTGTCTCTTTTTCAGGCTGTAGCACTCCCTTTAGTTTTTCCTACAAAGCTAGTCTCTTTGTTGTAAACTCACTCAGATTCTGTTTAACTGTGAATATTCTAAACTTGTGCTTATTTTTGAAAAACAGTCTTGCTGGATATAAGCTTCTTGGCTGAAAGTTTTTCACTTGCATTATCTTAAATATATCCTACCACTGTGTTCTTGCTTCCATGGTTTCTGATGATAAATCAACCTTATTAATATTGGGAATCCCTTATATGTTATGCATCATTTTTCTCTTGATCCTCTAGGAATTCTCTTTGTCTTTGACATTTGACAATCTGATTACTATGTGTTTCAGAGTTGGTCTATTTAGATTTAATCGGATGAGAGTACATTGTGCTTCTTGTACATGGATATCTATGTCCTTCAATATGGTTGGGAAATTTTCTACCTTAATTTCTTCAAATATTCCTCTTGCCCCTTTTCCTTCTCTTCCCCTTCTGGCACATCATGACTTTTGTCATCATTTTGTTCCCTGAGACCTTGTTCAACTTTTTCCATTCTTTTCTTCATCTTTTCTTTTGTATGTTTGCTTTTAGAGGCCTTATCTGCAAGGTCACTGACCATTATTTTGCCTCCTCAAACCTGCTGTTTTATGCCTCCAGTGTATTTTTAATATCATTAATTGTGCCTTTCATGCCCATAAGTTCTGCTATTTTTCTCTGTATGCTTTCAAATTCTTTGTGCTTAACCAGTGTCTTCTTATCTCTTTAATCTCTTTAGCCATCTCACTCAATTTATTAAGGAGATTTGAGTATCTATAATTAGTTTTCTCAACTCCTTTATATCATCTGTAGGCCTTTCTTGTGATGACGTTCAGGAACTGGGTCCATGAAACCGGTGCGTGGATGAGAAAAAATGAGACAAAGAGAAGAGATGAGAAAGAACCGGGGTCAGGGGACTCTCCACCCCCAAAGGGAGGAGAGCGCCACTGCATAAAAATCCGTGGCTTTTATTTGGCTCTAGAACAAAGAAGATACGTGTGCGCTTGTGCAAAACGCAATAGATACGTGACAGTTTACACTTTACCAAAGTCAGCAAGTTTTAAGGGTTAATGGCTCTGTTCTCTTTGCATTCCTGCACATAGCAGACCTTGTAAATCTTTAGTAGCAGACCTTGTAAATCTTTATCTAACATATACATGTTACTCTCTCTGAAGCTCAGGATGTCTCCCCACCAGTCTCTTCTC
>JAQZBX010111087.1:0-10317 GCA_029593785.1 Cabassous unicinctus
AATGGTTGTGTGGGGGGTTGTTGGGGGTGTGGGCAGTGGGGAGCATGGGAATCCCTGTAGCTTCTGAGTAATATTTGGGTAATCTAGGCACCTTTATAAAATGTATACATATATATATAACAAATAACATTTATGTAAACAAATGCACATATATGCATATGTATTATATATCATTTTACAAAAAATAAAATAAAATAAAGAAAATAATCTTAAAAAAAATGAAATTACATCTTTTTTGAAATAAAATTTATAATTTTTTAAATCTACCTTTTTGCATTTGAAAAGACAAAGTTCATGGAATATAGTATCAATGCTTGTTTATTTCCAAGGTTATCTTTTATTATCCCTGCCCCAGGCCTCAATCAGCTGCTTCCAATATCATATTTGTGGGTAAACTTACTTAGAATCAAGATTCAGACTTTAAGAGTATTGTTGCAGTTGGAATGCCAATTGTTTAGGCCCTTTCAGGATGTACTTTATATAGGCATATGCAATCATAGCCAGCACATAGCTTCAAAATATACAAAGCATAAATTAAGTCAAAATTAAAAGGAGATGTAAGAAATACACAATACAAACAAGATATTTTAAACTTACTTTTATTCATAGCTTTTGGAACACACAAACAAAAACTAAATGAGTATATGGAAGATGTGAAAGATGTACATAATACATTTTATCTAATTGACATAAACATAACACTGCACCCAACAATGATATAATTGTCACTTTTTCAAAATCACATGGAAGGTTTATGAAAAGTATACGTTTGCTGTAGGTTAAGAAATCACCTGTAAATTTCAAAATATTGAAAAATCTAACATATATGTAAACTGCTGTGGAATGAAGCTAGATATCTATAGCATGCATATAATCATTGAACTCTAGCTTCATGAGTATTCACTATCAAGGTTGGACAGAAGTCTCTATAGAATAGTAAAATAGGAAGCCAACTTCCTGAATGGAAACCAAAAGAACATTCTTTCTAATGGACATAGAAGCAAAATCCACAACAAAATGTGAAATATTTAATAGAGAAATATTAAATGGTTAATACTTTATAAAAAGGAGAATTAATCCATGTATATAATGTTGTGTAAATTTTGCAAAAGCATTCAATGTAGTTCACTACATTAATAGAAATAAAAGAGAAAAACCTGTTATCATCTCAATAGATGCAGAAAAACACTTGGCAAAATCCAGCCCAATCAATGAAAAACCATATTAAAAACCTAGAAATAGACCATCCTTAATCTCACAAAGAATACCTCTAATAAAACCTGTTTCTAACATTATAAGCAACATTGGGATTTTGAAAACTTTCCACCTACTATTCTATAAGGGAATCACTGCTACCATCATTGTTATTTAATTTGTACAGTTGTGACTCAAATGTACAAGAAATTAAGACAAGTACTAAATTGCATATGTAAAAATGAAGACAAAATTTTCATTATTTCCAAATAACAAACTGTATATCTAGAAATTTCAAAATAATCTCTAATTTATTAGTGTTAATAATTCATTACAAATTGGTTGGATAGTCAATAACAAATCAATTGTATCTCCATATTCTAGAAACAAAGAAATGAAAATTTAAAGAAGATATCATTTATAACACCAATGAAGCTATCATATAACAGTCATGAAGAGTGTTTAAAAACTCTACATTAACAACTACACAGTATTATTGAAAGAAGTTAAAGAAACCCTAATAAATGGTTGCATATATCATGTAGAATATAGTTGTTAAAATTGCATTAACTCCAAATTATTCCATATATTAAATTAAATATATATTGCCTCTAATGATTGTAGGGTTTATTAATGTGAGTAATTCACAAATTCTAAGTTCATAATCAATGTACCAAAAAAAGGTGAAAATCAACCTGCATTAGAAGAACCATGTGGGAGAACTTAAATCACTAAGTATGAAGAACTATTATGGGATCTATTTATTACACAGTATGTTAATGGCACAAGGGTAAGTGAATTATTTAGTATAACTGGTTAAGGTGTTCAGTAGCATACCCACAATTATGCAGCCACATGACTTATGAAAAAGCAGACAGTGTGGTGAAGTTGGGCAAATGATGGCCTTTTTAATAAATGGTAATTTGTGAAGTGATTACCCATAATGAAAATAAATTCAGGGTTCCAATCTCACACAATAAACCAACATCAATTCCAAATAGTTTGAAGGTATAAAACTCGTAGGTAAAAATAAATAAGTAGATGAATTGATTTAAAAATACAGATTTTAGAAAAAAATAGAATATAAATTTGTGGTTTAGAATGGTAAGAATTTTGTAAACAAGCCAGATTAAACTTTAATCTTAAAATAAAAGTTAATAAATGGGACTATTTCAAAACTAAGAATTCATTTTCTTCATAAGACATAAGTAAGTTGGAAAATGGTAATCCAGAATGTGGAAGAATGTATAAAATCTCCTACCAAAAAAATGAGAAAATGATAGGTGACCAAAATTAAAGTTATCCAAAAGCTTGAATACATAATTCACAAAAGAGGATGTACATGAGGCTAATAAACACACAAAAGTGTGCTCTACATATCCAAGTATCATATAAATGCAAACAAATACATTATGAAACATTGTCACAACTTACAAGAATGGCTAATATTTACATGACTTATAATAACATTGTTCGTTAAGATGTAGAACAAGAAATATGTACCTTGCTAAGCAAGCACCTTGGGAATTTGGGGACATTTCCAACAAAGAGTGAACATATTCTCAGTTTATAACCCAGCAATCCTCCCACACCAAAAGTGTACATTCCACAAATTTTGATATGCCTTACCAAAAGATACATACACATTTATGTTTGCACTATATTTAACAACAGCAACAACAACAAAAACCTACCCAAACATCACCAAACCTAACATTGAGAAATGCATTGAGGAATGTTCACACAATGAAATAAAATACAAGAACTCACATGAATTAATACAATTGTGGTAAGTAAAGAGATGAATAGCACCAATATAACATGCTTTGATAGGATATTCAAAAAGAAGCAACTTAATTTCATTTATATGAATTATAAAAATGTGAAAATAATTTGTTCTGATGGAAGTCAGGAAAATGGTTATCTTTTCTTATGGTATTGACTAGAGTGCACCATGAGGGGACCTCTGGGGATTTATTACATTTCTTAATCTGATTGCCAGTTACACAAGTGATCTTTTTTTTTTAATATGCATTTTTATTTTTTAAAAGAAACTTAGATTACACAAAAAACATAGGGGATTCCCAGATGTCCCGCTACCTAACCCTTCTGCAGTTTCCCATATTAACAATATCCTTCATTAATGTGGTACATTTGCCACAATTGATGAACACATCTTGGGGCATTGCCACTAAGTAATGGTTATAGTTTACATTGTAATTTACACTCTTTCCTGCACATTTTTGCAGGTTATTACAAGATACACAGTGGCCCGTATCTGTCATTGCAATGTAATTCAGGATAAATCCCAAGTCTTGAAAATCCCCCAAATTACACCTATTTTCCCTCTCCCTCTCCTTAGAACCTCCAGTGGCCACTGCCTTCTTATCCATGTTAAAAGTTCTTCCATTGCTAGGATCAAAAGAGTCTACAGAAGAACAACTGTAAGTCTACTCTAGTCCATCATCCATTCCCCAAATCTGAGGAATCTGCGATGGTGATGTCCACTCCACTTCTAATTGAGAGGGGATTAGATCCCATGAGGCAGATGGGTTGGACTTTCTTGCTTGCAGTTACAGACTCTCTCTGTTCCTTGAGATGGTCATTGTCAGTCATCATCTCCTTGTTAGTTGTCCTGGGTGAGTCCAATGAACTGGAGAGTAGGTGTTGCAAGTTTATTGAGATTCAGGGCCCAACTGGCACATGGATAGCCCAAGTTTCTTGGTTATACAACTGTCAACTCTAGTACTCACGATAGGTTCAAATAGAATGGGCAGCAGAAACATGTGTAGGGAAAACACAACTGCATACAAATCTATAGCCCAGGGGAATGTAAATTCCAAGTAGGACCCACTGGTAGGGTGCCAAACTCCTCAGCTGCCTACCCTGACTGTAGTGTCTGGATGTTTCCAGAGCCCTCAGGAACCCTACTATTTGAGGTAATATTTACTTTGGCAATGAATGAATTCCTGCTGAAACATGTATAATTGTAACCTCTGAAATGACCTCCTGACTCACTTTGAGGTCTCTTAGACATATAAACTCATTTGTCTTTACCCTTTTCCCCTTTTGGTCAAGATCTTTTTGAAATTGCTTTGTTAGTTGGTTCTTGGTAGTAATCCCTTGGTGCCAGGGAGGCTTATCCCCAGTCATCATGATCCACACTGGGGTGTAGGTAATGCATTTATATGTTGAGTTTGGGCTTAGAGAGAGGCCACCTTTGAGCAACAAGGAGGCTTTCAGGAGGTAATACTTAGGCACCCTATAATACTAGGCTAAGTTTCAATTTCAAAAGTTAAGGTTCATAAGTACAGTCATCAGTATCAAGGGCCCATCAATGGTACATCCTCCTTCAGTAGTCATTGCCCCTCTACTCAGGGTATTCTTGCTGTCCTATTAGAGAATGTAGCAGAGCACTCCAGGATGGGAATTTGATATATCTTTGGTTATTGTGTGGATCTCCACCCACTGTGACAATGCCCCATGAATACTTGAACATATTCATATGCCTTATAGTTTTGCCCCAGGTGAACCTCCTCCCATGCATCCCACCTCTCTGACACTCCTCACCAATGAGCCTCCCCTGCCACAGTTGTAACACTTCTGTGACCCAAAACTTCTTCAAAATTGAAGCCAACAAAATAGCCAAATACAATTAATAGGAAAATGATATTATAATGATGATTTTAAAAATAGTGAATGAAAGAAGAAAATTTTCTATAAAGTTTGAAATAATATAAAAATATAAAATATAAAATTTGAAAAATTAACATATGTCTTTCATTGTGTAAGGGCTGTTGTCTTGTATGTACCGTGATATTTGCTTCCATTTGTTCCCCCAGTGTCTTATTTATTTTTCATTTTGTCTTCAAAGAAGATTTAGGTTACAAAAAAGTCACATACAGAATATAGGTGATTCCCATATACCCAACATCCTCTCCCTTTCCCCCTTTCCCATATTATTAACATTTTACATGTGGATGGTACATTTGTTACAATAGATATACAAATATTGAAACATTGCTACTAACCATGGTCAATGATTTTCATTGTGGTTTACATTTTGAACTGTACACTTTTATAGATTTTGATGAATTTTCATGTGGTCCGTATCCATCATTGCAGGGTCATGTAGAACAATTCCATCACCCCAAAAATATCCCATCTTACATCTATTCTTTTCCTCCCTCCCTCTCCTTCGGAACCCACAGTAACCACCAAGATTAACTCATTGAAGGACCAGATTTATAGTTACTTGAAACAACATTGAAAGCTTAACATGGTGGCCTGTCTTCCCATATTACTCACTTCCTATGATCTCAAGAGAGTCCTGCCCCTCTATTTGAGATCATAACATTACTCTGCAGGATGGGAGTCCAACACCTTCCAACTCATTATGTGAGTCTCCATCCCCTGACACAACACACTATGACAAGATGAATGCTACACATTCCCTAGAAGCCTACCCCAAGTATTACCTGTTCTTCATGCTCCCTACATCCGACACCTTAAACCAGTAACTCTCCCCTGCCATATTTGCTAAAAGAATACCCACAGATCCCCATAGTTCACCTGCTCCCTCGCCCAGCCCTCACTCCAGTTCTATGGACAGTCTAACCCACCCTTCCCACTCTACCTTCCTCACAGACTAGCAGCACCTAGCCCAATAGCATCACTGCACCACTGTTATGCACATCCACTGTACAAGTCCACCCCTATCATAGATTTTGCCCATATGGGCAAAATCACAACCTTCTTCTCCCTTTCAGTCTCCTGTAAACCTATCTTCCAAACTCTAGCTCTGGGAGCCTGCTCAATTTGCTTAATTCATATCATTGAGGTCATGTAGTATTTGTCCTTCAGTGCCTGGCTTACTTTACTCAACATAAGATCTTCAAGATTCATTCATGTTATCCCATGTGTTAATATTTCATTCCTTCTTACTGCTGAGGAATGTTACATTGTATGCATATACCACAATTTGTTTATCCATTCATCTGTTCAAGGACATTTGGTTTGATTCCAACTTTTGGCAGTAGTGAATAATGGTGTTATGAACATTGGTGTGCATATATCTGCTCATGTCCTTGCTTTCAATTCTCCACTCAGCAGTGGAATTGCTGGATCATATGGTAGTTCTATAGTTTGCTTCCTGAGCCTATATGTATATAAGCTTATATGTATATAAAGCTTATTTATGTATAAAGTTATATGTATATATACACATATATTTATATATATACTAATACAATCCTCGCAACAGTTCTATGACACTAGAGTAATTACTATTACTTTTTTTCCTGAAGTGGCTTGAAGAATTTTACTAATATGTTAGTAACATCAAACAGAGAAGCCCAGTTATAAGGGTGAGAGGATTAACCATGAACTATGATCTCTTCCTTGCCATTTTAGCAGGAAAATTGTTGAGTGCATCTAAGAAGACCTTCTAAAACACAGAAATGGGATGGATGGGTGGACATCAGCAAAACAGGGCCCAAACAGGATCATCATTGTCTTTCCTCAGTTCTAGCTTTTTCTTTACTTCTCTATCATTCTCTAGCAGAACAGGATGCTGAGAAATGTCTTTTTAAAAAGAAAATTAGCTTGAAGCCAAAGACATTAATTTAGACTTGGTCAGTTTGGAGGCACTTATGAAAAGAAACAGCCTATGAGAAGGAGAAGGAGGCATATACATGGAACTTAAGTCAGTCCCCAAACAGTTTCAGTGTAAAATTTTTCAGCAGAAGCTAGTCTCACCACTTGAGACAACCAAGTGTGCTGAATGTCATCTTTTCATTGCAGAACATGCACAAAAAAGCATGCCCTTCCTGGTCGGATACCAGATACAGCTTTTCACAATCATAGAAAAGAATAAACAAAGTATCCCAGCTAAAAGATGGCAGAGCCAGGACATAAAAATGATTTTTAATTGTGGAGATTTGATAACAAATAAATTGTCTCTTCATTATAACCATTTCATGACATAATCATTCTGCCATTCCATCCTCAGTAGAGATCTACTGAATTGAGGGGGTGGATACAGACTCTGAATTGGTATTGCCTAAGTTTGGCAAGATAATTTGACAATATATTAAAAGACTATTTTAATAGTTTGGATAGTTTTCTTATTCACCAGAAAATATCTTCATCTAATTCAATATCCATGCCTTCTCTACAGTTGTGGGAATTGGGGAAGTCTGTACAAATTTTTTAAAAAAATATATTTTTATTAAATATGTTGTGAACATACAAAACAATCATGCACATGTATGGGATTCCCATACAACACCCCTCCACCAACACACTATATTGTAGCAGAACATTTGTTACTGATTATGAGATAATATCATCAGACTATTATCACTAACTATGATCTATAGCATTTGGTATATTTTTCCACACATCCCTATTATTATCACAGTACTTCTTTGGCATTGATGTAAGAATATTATAGTATTGCTCTTAACTATAGTCCATAGGTTACATTCCCATGCATCTCCACATTCTTACCACCTTGCAACTGTGATGTACATTTGTTCTAGTTCATAGAAGGACATTCTCATCCACTTCTGCGTTCACTATTTTATTCATTCCCTACATTTTTTATTCTCTAGGTTTCTTTAAATTGACATTTCTTTCCCTAGACTGCCCTTTACAGCCACAATCTAATTTATGAACCAGCTTCATTAGTTCTACTCACTATAATGTGTTACCATCAACTTTATCTATTTCCATACTTTTGCAGTCAAGTTAATGAAAACATCTGCATACATTAAATATCAGTACCCTTTCTTAGCCTTCCTCTTTCAAAATTTTAATTAACAGATTAGTATAAAACATAACACCTGGAGTGTGAATTATATATATTTTTTTATTTTTCTTATTATTTTCAGTTACTGAGTTTTCATCAGTCACTAGATATTTTAGTCAAATTGGGGTTCAAGTTTCAATAATGTAGCCTTCACAATATTGATTCAACAAGGAAGAAGTTGATAAAGGAAAATATATTTTCTTAGAAGTCAGAAATCTAATTCTAGATTGTCATGTATCTTCTATTGGCATAATTTATATATGAAATTGGATGGACTGTGAGAAAGTGAGTCAACTGAATGGAGGGAACAGTCCATATGACTAACCCATTTTTTATAAAAATTGCAAGTTTGAGAGCCCCCAAGACCACTGTCAAGGTTTCATGACTTGCTAGTAGGACTCCAAGAACTCACTGAAAGCTGTTACATTCACAGTTATAGTTTATTAACTGGGATAGGATACAGATTAAAGTCAGTCAAGGGAAGAGACACATAAGTCAGAGTTCAGGAAAAGTACCAAATATGGAGCTTCATGTCATCCTCTCCCCAAGGAGTCAAGATAGTATTATATTCCATGAATTAATGTGTGACAACATATATAGATATTGCAAACAAATGGAATTTCATGTGAACCTTGGAATTCATAGTTTATGGGCTTCCATCATGTAAGCATGACTGATCTCAATCTACATTCACCAGCCCCTCCAGAGGCTAATATTATATAACCCAATGCCACTAACCAAAATCACATTTTTATCACCTCTTTGACCCAACATCCACACAGGTCAACAAAGACAATTTTATCTGCCATGACATTCCTAAGGACTAGTGATTACCTCCCAGAAGTCAAGGGCAAAAGTCAGACTTCTCTTTGGGTAAGGTTTAATTGTTTACTAACAGATAGCATGATATACAAAATACTTTTTTGCTTAATTTCTTTTTTCAGTAATACCCATTGGATAATATTAAACAATGTGAATCTTACAACACTTATATAAAGAATTAAAGAGTAATTATATATCGGTTCAATCATAAGTAACATATTTTTCTTATGTTTTGTTGATGTGCAAAAATTTTAACAGGGCATATTTGAAAATTGTTGCTAATATGATACTTATATATTTTAGTGATACCCCAAATTAGGAACAGGCATGTTTGTACATTTAGATCACATTTTGCTTACATTCACTAACATTTAAAAAGAGAAACACTTTGAAGAGGAGACAACATTCAAGAGAAAAGATTTCCCAGAAGAAGATAGAAGGAAATAGTGTAGCAAAGATATTTTCAAATTAAACAGAATGGAATTTAAAATAGATTCAGAAAGAAAAGAACTAATATAATAAATAGTTTGTTGTGAGGAATTTTCATTACTTCCTGAGACTCAGAGTCTTCTTTTATAATTTGGTCTGCAATGTTGGAAGATAAAAATGTTCATTTTGATTCCAGGTATTCATCAATGTATTAAATTTATACATTTTGGAGCCCACAATGAAGAGTTAGTGATTAAGTTAATATCTTTTCCAAATATAATTCCACATGAACAATAACACATAGAAATGTATGCACAAAGTCACAAACACAACACACAAGCCTGCCCTATTTTTAAGTTGAAGAGCAAAAACATAGTGGCAAATAATTTATTTAATTTATTTAACCAATTAAGTCATCTCAAAGACTCAAACTGTGTTTGAAATCCAGGCCTAATATTTAAACTTCTAAATATTTTTTCTTCATTAGTAAGTGTAAGAAGGTTATGATGTCATTACATTTGGGAAGACTATACTGTCATTAAATGAACAGGAAGTTTTTCACAATTAATCCTTAGGGAATTTAATTTTCCTCTACTTTGTCTCTCCCTAATTGCATTTCTGTGGATAGTTACATTCTTGCCTGTAGTAATAGGTTCATTTGCAGAATTGTTTAAATTGCTATATTCGTGTATTGTTCACCAGTCCCAAATTTTTTTGAGAATTACACATAAATAGTTGTAAAACTAAAAGCTAGAATGTATTAATCTGATGTTTACCTGATTATGTTGCAAATTTTAATCAGAATCAAGTTAGTTTCCAAAAGATTTTTAGCAGAGACTACACTAAGAGTTTCATAATTATGAATTCATCTCTGTTAACTCCATTACTTCTCTAAGAGAAACATGTCAAATTGGAAGTTGTGAAAGTAATATATTAGTGGATATATATATATAAATAAATATATATATATATATATATAAAATTTGGGAAGAATTCCAAAGTTTTTTAATAGAGAACTTTTGGGTTTACAGACCATAAAATACAGGTCCCGTACACTACCC
>JAQZBX010111088.1:0-10317 GCA_029593785.1 Cabassous unicinctus
CAGAAATAGCAGCTATGTACAACAGTATATTATTTCTTACATGTAAGAAGTATGAAATATATTGTATTAAGCTATTTTAGATATTGAAATGAAACATTTACATTCCATTTTATTTTAGTACTTATTTAAATTTGAAAATATTTTATATAAAATTGAATAAGATAATGAGCATTTCCTCTTCTGACAATGATTGAGCAAATTAAACTTGAAAATCTCTCATGTCATGAATAAATAGAAAACGGATCAAAATATAAGGAAAAATTATTTCATATATTGGAAAATAGGGAGTACATGACTCAGATCTATGAAAAGATAAAAACAAATGAGATGAGCTCTACCATTATCCTGAATTTCTGCCTTAAGGAATTTACTTAGGCTGACTCAGAGAAGGGGAACCCAAGCAAAAAACATATCTCACTAAACAAAGTTTAATATGAAAGACTGAGTACCAGAGCTAAGAGCAGCATAGACAAAATGGTCCAAATCTGAGTAGCCTGAAAGAAGTCTTTGAATAACAAGTTACCAATACTTAGTTTAAGTTTCCAGTATGACAGGCCGGCAAAGAATGCTATGGGATAAAAAAAGACTCTCATGAAATTGTAAGAAGAAATTCTTCTCCAAGCTTGCATTGTTTGGGTGATTTCTAGTCCCACAAACCTTAGAGGAAAGACATTGTTCAATACCCAGATAATTCAGTAGCTATCCTAAAATCTTAGAAACATATCAAAACCAGTCCCAGGCGTGATGTCACCAAAATAGTAGATTAGAGAACTCCAAACTATATCCCTTCACTAAAGCAAACAGAAATTAATCTGGAAATACTCCAGAATCAAATATTTTAGAACACTGAAATCTAATTTTAAAAACTTAGAACAGTCGGGTGAATGCTAAATGAAATAAAGAATGAGCTAAAATTTTGCTAAGAGATAATTTTAGTGCTTTAACTTATCCACCTACCGTCCTCTACTTTTCAGCTTGACAGCAGCTGTGGAGAAAATGGCCTGATTTCTGGTGCAGGTCCTTGGTGCAGAGGGTGCATTAAGAACCTTGTTCTAAAAGAAACATAGTTGTTTCTTTAGTTTGGTCTCCTGGCTCTCAGAGGGATAGGTTCAAGATCTTCTTTGTTTCTCCCACCTATGATCTTTCTGATGGTTGGAGTGGCCCCTTGGGCTACACTTCTTGGAGGCATTTAAAAGCAAATAGCTGTCATTGGCTGAGGTCAGTGATAACAGATAGAGAAAACCACAGACAGAACAAAAAAATCTTAAAGAGAAAAAGGCTGAGGAAAGAGATTCGTGAGAGAATAAGTAAACTTTCTATTTTAGGTAAAATTTCTGGACAAAATACCAATAAGGAAAGACAAAACTTAAATAATACAATAAGCTAAATAAATCTAACAAATGTATATAGAACAAGATGGAGACTATCTTACCAGTGGGGGATGGGTGGAACAAAGAAGCCTGCACATCTTTGCTGCACTCATTTGGAACATATACTAAGCAAGAGGCAGAAGGGGAAAGGATGAAAATTGCTTACATAATGACCCTGCTGGGAAGATAGCCATCTGGAAGCTGGGGGAGAGGGAGATCTTTACCCTGGCCTACATCAGTCTAGAGTGGAATTTCCATCTCACTGAGTTGGCAAGGGGAGTGAGGGAGTGTTCTTTTTTCAAATACCACTGATTCCTGCTGTTTTCACAAAATTTTAATAGATTTTCTTCAATAGATGTTTCTTCATTAACTGTATGCCCTTAGGACAATTTATAGGCACATTAAATGTTTTATTTTATTTTATTTTTTATTTTTTACCACTTTGCTTTTCCAGGAATGACTATGCAAATCTCCTCACACTATCATCCTGGAAGTTGACAAATGTTTAACTTTTTAAAAAACTGCCGAATTGTGGTTACTCCAACTCATATTTCTTCCTGGAGTGTATGAGATTTCAAACTTCCTCACATCTTCAGCACTGTAAGACATTGGCAATATTTTTTGCTAATTTTAATAAGTGTGTATTAGTATTTCTTTGCAGGTTTAATTTGCATTTAAATTATGACTCAGTGATGAACATTTTTTTCTAGATTTTATTTGCCATCCATATGTCTCTTTTACTGAAATGTCTGTTCATAACTTTTGCTATTTGTTTTAATGGGATGGTTTCATAGTATTGTTTTGAGAGTTCTTAATATATTCTGGATTCAGGTTCCTTACTTAATATGTGATTTGCCAATATTTTGTCACAGTTGATGGCTTGTCTTTTAATTTATTAAAAGACTTTCTGAGTTCTGGGCAAGATGGCATTGGTTTAAATGGGGCCTCAACATCTCTCTCACAAAAAATGGATGAGTGGGGGCAAGTTCCTGACCAAGTGAGCTTTTTTGTGAATCCACAGAGCAGGAGGATTCAGGGCATCAATCTGGAGGGATCTGGGCAAAGAAATAAATTGCTCAAGGTAAAACCTTGAGTTTTTTGCCCTGTGGCTGGAAATGGCTGACAGCTAAGCCCCACCCTCAAGGCAAAAAGCCACTGCAAGCCCCAACTCCTGCCAGCCTCCCAGAGGGAAGGAGCATTCTCTGAGAGTGGAAGGGTTCTGATGAAGGGTGGAGAAGGGTTTCCTTTCTGTTGTTTTGGTTGCTTGGACCCCCTTTTAGCTTTGGGGAGCATACCAGCCAGCTCAAGGTGGCACAAGGAAGAGGGGAGAGGTGAATCTGCAGAGGCAGCCTGATTTACCTAAACACTGTGGATAGAGAATCTTGGCCTGGGAGAGGGCAGAGTCAGGCAATTGACTACACCTGTGCTGAAAACTATCAAAATTTCAACCACCTAAGGGAGTCAGGTTGTAGGAAGCACTTAATAAGCTTCTAAGAGCTGATTTAGGGTCCCCTGGGAGGAGGGGGATGTCTGGAAGAGGGTTGAGAGTTATTTTTTCTGCAGTGAGATTGGTTGCCAGGGTCCTATTTGAATTTCAGAAGGGAACTCAACCTGACCAGGAGAGGTGAGGCGGGATCCACTCACACAGGCTATTACATCTTGCCACCCTGGGATAGAAAGCAATAAGCATAGAAATGAGGCAGGGACAGACAGGCTCCTAATCAGCAGGAATCTACCCAACTACAGAGTTAAACCTGTCAGAGTGACTGGATAGATTTCTGAAGAGCTAACAGACCCAATGAGAAAGATTAGCTCAGTGGAAGAGTTTCTGACTTGAATATATGAGACCCCTGGTTTGATTCCTGACTTCTCTTAGAGTAGTGATCTCCATATATCAAACATACAGCTGAAACTTTAGGACAAAGAAAACATAGACATTGTTTTTTAATTAAGCTTCTCTTGGGTCTCTTATTTTTCCTAAAAAGAAAAAGTTACTTTTAAAAAATGCAACTAAGATTACTTGCTAAAACCTGCTTCAAAATCTGCAGAGGGCAGGCTGCAGGGTAATAAATTGATGAACATCAGCAGCCTGCGAAGCTCCTCAGGGGCCTAAGAGGGAAGACTGTTTTTCCTTAATTTATGTTTGACTGCTTGCTTGTGTGTTTGGTTTTTCTGTTTTTTGTTTGTTTGTTTGTTTGTTTTCTTTCCTCTTTCTTACCTCTGCCACGCTTTTTCTAATTACGTGTTGCTGGCTTGTTTCTTGTTTACTGTGTTTCCTCTTCCATGATTTCCCCTTTTTATGAATACTGAATTTGTCTATCAACACTGTTTTCCTTCCTTCATCTTTCTATCTTCCACTTTCTGTTGTTGTTCCTACATTTCACCTCTTTTAGTTTAGTTCTCAATTTTTCTGGTTTTTATGTTTATCTCATCTATTATTTTCTTTCTTTTATTAACTTTTGTCTTTCTTTTTGTTTTTTCTTTTCTCTTTCCCTTTCTCCTCATCATTCTGACATTTTAATTCATTCTGTATATTTTTCTCATTCGGTTTCACATTTCATTGTTGGTACTCCACTTTTTAATTACTATTACTCTACACTGCTTACATGAGTTAAATATTCATTTTCCTAGGTCTGATATGGTTCCTCTTCTAACTTTTACTATTATTATTACAATTATCCTTTTTCATTTCTTACAATTTTCACTTTCTATGGCCTTAATCTTTTCTTTCAAGGGAACATAGACAACAGCAAAGAAATAGAACTAGAGAAACAAAGTCAAAGAGAAAACTTAACACAAACACAAAAAAGCAACTAATAAAACCATAGAGAAGAGAGAGAAGCTAATCAACTGAATAAACTCATCAAGATGAAAAAGTGACCAGCCAGCAACAAAAAATTACAAACCATACTAAGAAAGAGAAAGACATAGCCCAGTCCAATGAAAAAATAAAAACCAGGAAGAGATGCAGAACATCAAACAACTAATGAAAGCTGTCCAAACATGTATCATGGACCAATTTAATGAAGTGAAGGAAGAGATTAAGGATATTAAGAATACACCGGGAGAACATACTGAAGAAATTGTAAACATACATAAAAAGATAACTGATATGATGGTGGTGAATGGCACAAACAAACAAACAAAAAAATACACTGGAAGCATGTAACAGCAGATTTGGACAGGCAGAAGAGAAAATCAGTGATGTGGAAGACAGGACATCTGAAATCAAACAGTAGAACAGATAGATAAAAAGATAGAAAACACCCACCAGGGACTTAGGGATTTCAACGACAACACAAAAAATGCACAAACATACGCATTATAGGCATCCAAGAATAAGAGAATGGAAAGGGGACAGAAGGAGTGTTGGCAGAAATAATGACTGAAAATTCCCAACACTATTGAGGGAGAAGCATGTACATATCCAGTAAGTGCAGTGCACCCCAAAGAGTATAGATACCAAAAGGCCTACTCCAAGACATATACTTGTCAAAATCTACAATCCCAAAATAGACTTTAAATGGAAAACTATTGTAAGAGACAAAGATGGACACTATATATTAGTAAAAGTGGTAATCTTTCAATAAAAAAGAACAATCATAAACATTTATGCACCTAACCAGGGTGCCTCAAAACACATCAGGCAAACAAAGGGTAAGCAAAGTGGAGAAACAGATGCTTCTGTAATTAGAGTTTGGGTCTTTAATACACCATTATCACCATTAAACAAAATATTTTGATAGGGAATCAAAAAAGAAACAAAGATTTTGAATAATACATTAAAGGATATGGACCTAATAGACATATTAGTATTTGCAGATGACATTATACTATATATATAAATCCCTGAGAAATCTACAACAAAGCTTCTAGAACTTATGAATGAGTCCAGTAAAGTCTCAGGTTATAACAGTGTGCAAAAATCGGTAACATTTCTGTACCACAATAATGAGCAATCTGAAGAGGAAATCAAGAAAAAATACCATTTACAAAAGAAACTAAATGAATCAAACACTTCACTAAAGATGTAAATGACTTATACACAAAAAACTACACAACACTGGTAAAGGAAAGAAAAGAAGACTTAAATAAATGGAAGAAAATTCCCTGTTCATGGATGGGAAGACTAAACATCATTAAGACATCTATCCTACTCAATCTAATCTACAGATTTAATGCAATCCCAATAAAAATCAACACAGCATTTTTTAATGAATTGGTAAAACTTACCATGAAATTTATTTGGAAGGGTGAAAGTCCCTGAATATCCAAAAACATATTGAAAAAAAAAAAGAAAAAGGAGGAATCACACTACCTGACTTTAAAACATACTACAAAGCTACAGTGGTCAAAATTGCATGTTATTGGCACAATGATAGACATATTGACCAATGGAATGCAATTGAGAGTTCTGATATAGATTCTCACATATATAATCATCTGATAGTCATCAAGGCCACCAAGTTGACTCAAATGGGAAAGAATGGCTTCTTCAACAAACGGTGCTTGGAGAACTGGATATCCATATCCAAATTAATGAGAGAGGAACACTATCTCACACCTTATACAAAAATCAACACAACATGAGTCAAAGATCTTAATAAAAGAGCCAAGACCATAAAGACTTTGGAAGATAATGTAGGGAAGCATCTACAGGACCTTGTAGTAGGAAATGGTTTCATGAACTCACACCCAAAGCAAGAGCAGCAAAAGGAAAAAATAGAAGAATGGGATATCCTCAAAATGAAAAATTTTACACCTCAAAGGAGATTATCAAGAATGTAAAAAGGTAGCCTATCTAAAGGGAGAAAACATTTGGCAACCATATATCTGATAGGAACCTAATATCCAGCATATATAAAAAAATACTATACTTCGAAAATAAAAAGACAAACAACCCATTTAAAAAATGAGCAAGTGACTTGAAAAGACATTTCTTCATGGAAGAAATACAAAGCACTAAAAAGCACATGAAAAGATGCTCAGCATCAGTACCTACTAGGAAAATGCAAATCAAAACTACAATGAGATACCATCTTACACCCAATAAACTGGTGGCCGTTAAAAAAAAAAAAAAAACCCAGAAGACTACAAGTGTTGGAGAGGATGTGGTGGAATGGGAATTCTCATCCACTGCTGGTGGATCCAATGTGGCCATCCAATGTGGAGGACAGTTTAGCGATTCCTCAAAACAATAAATATAAAAGTGACATATTATCCAGCAACTCCACTGCTGGGTATATCCCCAGAAGAATTGAAAGCAAGGATTTTAACAGACATATGGAAACCAACATTCATAGCTGCATTATTCACTATTGCCAAAATTTGGAATCAACCCAAATGCCCCTCAACAGATGAATGGATAAACAAAATGTGGTACATACATACAATGAAATATTACTTAGCTGTAATGAAGAATACAGCACTAACACACGTTATAACACAGATGAGTCTCTAGGAACTTTTGTTGAGTAGAGCAAGCCAAGCATTGAAGGACAAATAATGTGTGATGTCACTGATATGAATCAAGCAAATCAAGCAGACTCAGAGAGCTATTGTCTGGAAGATAGGATTACAGGAAACAGAAAGGGAGAAAAAGGTTTTGAGCCAATGCCCATATGGGCAAAATGTATGATACGTTGGAAGTGTGTAGATGGGCAGTGAAGGGATATGACAGGAGTGTAGTCATACTATTGGTTTGGACAGTGCAGATTTGACAGGGGTGTAGAGTGGGGAGGGTGGTTTGGACAGTCCATGGAACTTAAGTTAGGGTTGGGGAAGGACCAGGTGAACACTGGCGATTGGCTGGTAAGTGGTTGAAAGTACAAAGTTGGGAATGCTTTTATGGCAATATGACATGGATGGGTTCCTGGTTTGGGGTGTTGGATGAGAGGGCATTTGGGACAGGGCATGCTTGGAGCACACTTCTAGGGAGGGTGCAAGTGATCATTCTGTCATAATGTTTTGGATCAGTGGGTGGAGACCCACATAATAAGTGGGAAGGTGTCAGACTTCCATCCTGGAGAGCACCAATATGTTCACAAAGAGAGGGGCAGGTGTCTTTCAAGAGTATGGGTGGTTTCTACTAGGGGAGGATAAACCAGTGTGTCAAGAGTTCAGTGTTGTTGTAAGTAACTATGAATATTGTCATCCAAGGCCTTGTGGCTGCCATGGACCCCGAGGTGAGGGGGAGGGAAGAATAGAATAGATGGAACAGGTACTATTAAGTGGTCAATCATAGTGTTATACAATGATCTTGCAATGATGGACACAGGTCATGTTAAAAATCATCAAAATTTATAAAAATGTCAGGTCTAAAATGTTAACCATAATGTAAACAATTGAACATGGTTGGTTGCTATGTTTCACTATTTTTAAGTTAGTTGTAACAAATGTACCATCCACATATAAAAAGGTATTAATACAGGAAGGTGGAAAAGGGGGAAGATGCTGTGTATAAAGGAGTCCCCTGTATTCTGTATGTGACTTTATTGTGACCTAAAACTTCTTTGTAAACAAAACGAAAAAAAAGTAAGACACTGGGGAATAGATGGAAGAAAATGTCACTGTACATACAGGACACCAGATATTACAGTGATGAAAGGCAAAATGTAAAAAAAATATGAAATATTTTCATTATTTTAAATATATTTTTTATTTTTAATAGATTACATAAATGATACACAAATAATATCGTGATTCCCATATGACCCACTCTCCACCCCTCCCACATGTTCCCACATAAACAACATCCTTCATTAGTGTGGCATATTCATTTAAATTGATAAATGTTTCCTGGAGAATTACCACTGAGCATGGACCATAGCTGACATTGTAGTTTAAACTCTCTCCCACACAGTTTTGCAGGTTATGGGAAGATATAAAATGGCCTCTTTTCATTATTTTTTAATATCCTAATTTTTAAATTTTGTATTATTTTTAGTTTTTAAAAATTTATTTATTTATTTTATTTCTTATATTTAAACCTAATATTATTATTTCATTTTCCTAATAATTGTATTTTGCTATTTTATTGGCATAATTTTTGAAGAAGCTTTTTGAAGAAATGTTACAACTGAGGCAGGGGAGGATCATTGTTTTGGGGTGTCAGTGATGGGGGAATCCATGGGAGGAAGTTCACCTGGGCATATATATAAGATATATAAGTTTGTTCAAATGTTCACAGGGCATTGTCACAGTGGGTGGAGACTCACACAATAACTGAGAGAATACTGAATTACCATCCTGGAGACCCCTTCCACATTCTCTGGTGGAACAGCAACAACCCACCAAGTACAGAGGCAATGACTAGTGAAGGAGGATAATCCATTGATGGGCCCTCTATATTGATGACTATGCTAGTGAGCCTTTGCTCTTATAATTGAAACTTAGCCTAGTTTTATAGAGTGCCTAAGAGTTACCTCCTGAGAGCCTCCTTTATGCTCAAATGTGGCCTCTTTCTAAGATAAACTCAGCATATAAATGCATTACCTTCCCCTCACTGTGGGACATTACTTCCAGGTATGAGCCTCCTTGGCACTGAGGGATTACTACCAAGTAACAAGTAGCAATGCAACTGGAAAAAGACCTTGAATAAAAGGGGGAAAAGACAAAAACAAATGAGTTTATATGGCTAAGAGACTTCAAAGTGTGTCGGGAGGTCATCCCAGAGCTAATGCTTATGCACATCTCAGCAGGATCTCATAGACTGCTAAAGTAGATATTACCCACAATAGTGGGGATCCTGAGGGCTCTGGAGACACCTAGGTCCTATGGTCAGGGCAGAAAGCTCTGGAGTTTGGAGCCTTGCTGTTGGACCCTACTTTGGAGTTTGTGCTCCTTTGAGTGACAGAGTTGGACTCAGTTATGTCTTTTCTACACATAGCCCATCTGACCCTCCTATCTGAATCTATAGTTGGTGCTGGTGTTAGTAGGTATACGTTCAAGTGACTTAAATATTTGTGCTGTCCATGTGCCAGGTGGGCCCTGAGCCTCAGCAGAATTGCAACACCTACTCTCCATCACTGGATTCACCCAGGACAACTAACAAGGTGTTGAGGATGGACAAACACCATACCAAGTAAACGAGAGTGCCTACAACTGCAAGCAATAGAGTCCCATCCATAGGCTGTATGGGATTGTAGCCCTCTCTGAATTAAAGGTGGAGTGGACATCACCTTCCAAGAACATCAGGTTTGGGGAATTAACTATTAACTATGGTGGACTTACTGGTATTCAACTATAGACTTGTGATTCTAGCCATGGAAGAAATTACATTGATGTGGAGGCAGTGGCCAGAGGAGTCTCTGAGGGCAAGGAGAGGGGAAAAACTGTTGCAATATGGGGGCATTTTGGGGACTTGGGAATCATTCTGAATGACATTGCAATGATAGATATAGGCCATTATATATCTTTCCTTAACCTGCAATATTGTGTGGGAAAGAGTGTAAAATACAATGCAAACTATAATCCATGTTCAATTGTAATGCTCCAAAATGCATTTATCTATTGCAATGAATGTACCATACTAATGAAGGATGTTGCTTATGTTAGAAAATGTGGGAGGGATGGGGAGCGGGACACATGTGAATCTCTATATTTTTTTATGTAACATTTATGCAATCTAAATACCTTTAAAAAAATAAAAATATATATTTAAAAATTTTTCCTAGAGCAGAATTTCATAATTTTTATGAAGTTCCAATTTTCCATTTGTTCTTTTAGTGATTGTATTTATTTTTTTTACACAAGAAATATTTTTCTAACTGAATTTCACAAATATATATATTTCTCATCAAGTTTTACAAATTTAGGTTTTACATTTTCTTTTTGATGCATTTTGAGTTAATTTTTGAGTATATTGTGTAGTTTAGATCAAAGCTCTTTTTAAAATTAGGAATATCCAAATGGTCCAGGAACATTTATTAAAAAGACTATCTTTTCT
>JAQZBX010111089.1:0-10316 GCA_029593785.1 Cabassous unicinctus
GTGTCAATACTTCATTCCTTCTTACACCTGAGTAATATTCCATTGTATATATATATATACCATATTTTGCTTACCCATCCATCTCTTGATGGACACTTGGGTCCCTTCCAAACTTTGGCAATAGAGAATAATGTCACTATGAACCTTGATGTGCATATATCTATTTGTATCTCTGCTTTCAATTCTTCAGGGTGTATACCTAGTAGTAGGATTGCCAGATCATATGGCAATTCTATAGCTTCCTGAGGAACTGCTGAAACTTCCTCCAAAATGGCTGTGCAACATTCCCATAAGCAGGGGATGAGTGTCCCCATACCTACACATCCTCTCCAACATTTGATGTATTCTGTTTTGTTTTTTTTAATAGCAGCCAATCTAATAGGTATAAGATGATAGCTCATTTTATTTTTTATTTGCATTTCCCTAATAGCTAGTGAGGCTAAGCATCTTTTAATGTGATTTTTAGATATTTATATTTCCTCTTTGGAAAAGTGTATATTCAAGCCTCTTGCCCATTTTTTAAATGGGTTGTTTTTTTGTTTATTTTCAAGGTATAGAATTTCTTTATATATGCTGGATAGTAGGCCCTTATTGGATAAGTGGTTCACAAATACTTTCTCCCAACAAATAGGCTGCCTTTTCACTTTCTAAACAAACTCCTTTGAACAACAAACATTTTTAATTTTGAGGTTGTCCCATTTATCTATTTTTTCTTTCATTACTTGCACTTTGTGTGTAAAATATATGCAACCATTTCGTACTACAAGTTCTAGTAGGTACTTCCCTACATCATCTTCTAGGAGCTTTCTGGTCTGGGCTCTACATTTAGGTTTTTGATCCATCTTGAGTTAATTTTAGTATAGGGCATTATATGATGATCTTTCTAATTCTTTCGGATAAGGCTATCCAATTCTCCCAGCAAACATTTGTTGAAGAGGCTATTCTGTCACAGTTAAGTGTGCTTAGTGTGACCTTGTCAAATATCAGTTGGCCATATGTGTGCAGATCTATATCACTACTCCCAATTTGGTTCCATTAGAGAGTTTGTCAACCCTTGTGCCAATGCCATGTACTTTTGACTACTTTAACTTTGTAGTAAGTCTTTTTAAAGTCAGTTAGCATGATTCCTCCAATTTTGTTTTTCTTTTTCAATATGTTTTGGTTACTTTGGGCCAATTGCCCTTCCAAATAAGTTTCATAATTTGCTTTTCCAATTCAGTAAAAATGCTGTTGTTTTTGTTACTGGGAGTGTGTTAAATCTGTAAATCAAATTGGGTAGGATAGACATCTTAATGATATTTAGTCATCCAATTCATGAACATGGAATAATCTTCCATTTATTTATTGATTTCCTTTAGAAATGTTATGTATTTCTCTGTGTACAAGTCTTTTACATCCAAGCAAAGAAACAAAACAAATATCCTGAAGAGATAGAGGATTTAAGATAATCAGTGATGTTCACAAAACTCTCCTAAATCAATTTAAAGGATTTAAAGAAAATATGAGTAAAGAAATAAAGGATATTAAGAAGACACTGGGAGAGCATAAAGAACAATTTGAAAGCCTACAAAGAAAAGTAACAGACCTTATGGGAATAAAAGACACAATGGATGAGATTAAAAATATATTATAGCGCATAAGAGCAGATTTGAATTGCTTGAAGACAGAATTAGTAATTTTGAAGACAGAACATCTGATCTGAAAAAGATAGGAAAATAGAAAGAGAAGAGAATAGAAAAAATGGAACAGAGTCTCAGGGAATTGAATGACAACACAAAACACACAAACATTCACATTATCTGTGTCCCAGAAGGAGAAAAGAATGGAAAAGGGGCAGAAAGAATATTTGAGGAAATAATGACTGAAAACTTCCCAATCCTTATGAAGGACATAAATATCAATGTCCAAGAAGGATGACACACCCTAAACATAATAAATCCAAATAGACTTTCCCCAAGACACCTACTATTCAGAATGACAAATATCAGAGATAAAGAGAGGATTCTGAAAGCAGCAAGAGAAAAGAAAAGCATAACGTGCAAGGGAAACTCAATAAGAATAAGTGCAGACCTCTCATCAGAAAGCATGGAGGAGAGAAGAAAATGTAATGATGTCTTTAAGGTACTGAAAGAGAAAAACTGCCAGCTAAGAATTCTGTATTGGGCAAAGCTGTCCTTCAAAAATGAGGGTGAGTCCAAAGTCTTCACAGACAAACAAAAACCCAATAGAATATGTCACCAAAAGAGATTTTACAAGAGATACTAAAGAAAGTGTGCAGCTTGAAAGGAAAAAAACAAGGGTGACAGATTTGGAGAAGAGTTTAGAAATGAAGATTATTAGAAAGAGTAAACTAAAGGATAGGAAGACAGACAATAGAATGATATAACAACAGAGAGCTTAAGGATTAAATGGATGAAGTAATGCTTTTACAGTAATGGCACTGAATGTTAATAGATTGAACTCCCCAATCAAAAGACAGAGACTGATAGAACAGATAAAAAATTATAAGCCATCTATATGTTGTCTATGAAAGACCCACCTCAGAAATAAGGACACAACCATATTAAAAGTGAAAGGTTGGAAAAAGTTATTCCATACAAATAGTAACCAAAAAGGAGCTGGAGTAGACCAGATAAATGTTAAATAACAACATTAGAGTATATGGACGATAATTACTCAATGCAACTGGAAAATTGTTTCTTTGAACAGTTTTCTGTAATTTTTTTCACACAAAATAAGCATTTGCTTTTAGTTTAGGATGGCTGGAGAAGTGATATATTTTTGGATATTTTATTTTTTTAACCCTTTCTTGTTCATACTCTTTAATTAAAACAATCTATCTGGATCAATATTGACTTATCATGACTACCGTTGAACAAAATTTTGAGTTTTTCTGTCTCCTAAAATTATTAGTTGGCAAACTGCTATCTGCTGTAATTCACTTCACTAAGACGTGAAAAATTCCCAAATAGGAATTTGATTATATAGAAACAATTATAGCCTAAATAGAATTTAATTAAACTGATCATTTATTAATTCTTAGAGATTATTATTTCCAATATTTAGATATAATATAAAAATTGGAATTATGTTATAATTAATTTCTATGATATTTAATTATTATTTACATTTATAAATACTTGTTGCTATGCTATCTATTTTTTACAATTGATTATATTTACCCTAGCTTGGCCTTGCACTCTCTTTTAAAATTTGTAATTTCTTTCCATTTATTTTTTTATTTATTATACAATTTTACAATAAAGGACTTTTTAACAGCTAAAAAAGCCATTGATTATACATTTTGTATAGATCATATGGTATGTGAGTATATATCAATAAAAGTGCTTAATAAACAAATACTTGTGCAAGAATAGCCAGAAATAGCAGTTATATACAGCAGGGAAAAAGACAGATTAAGAGCTGAGGAATTTTCTTGTTTGTTTTTTTGGTTTTTATTATCACTGAAATAATGAAAATTCTTTAATAATCATTGAAATGATGAATGCACAACTATGTGATTATACCAAATATCTGATTGTACATTTTGGAATAAATTGTGTGCTTTATTAATATGTATCAATAAAACTGATTCATTTAAAACAAGAGTCAGCCCCCCAAATCCAAAATTATCAAGGCTCTTTAAAAATGTTTGTTTGTATCATTAACCACAGGATATGGCTAATATGGTGTATAGCATGCCTTTGTGAGGTGAAGTACTTTTACTTTGTCAAAATTTTACATCAAAATTAAGTGTGGAAATAAACTGGGCTCAGAACCACACCTTTGAATTATCCTATTGTAAGGTGTTAAAAAAAAAAAAAAGCAAAGGACCCGATTAAAAATTTGGCAAAATACTTGAATAGACATTTGCCCAAAGAAGAAATACAAATGGTGAAAAAGCACATGAAAAAATGTTCAACATTGCTATCAATTAGGGAAATTCAAATTAAAGATACAATAAGAAATCATTTCACAAAATCTGTTAGAATGGCCAATATTAATAAGTCAGAAAACTGCAAGTGTTGGAGAGGATGTAGAGAGATAGCAATGCTTATTCAGTGTTGGCAGGAATGTAGAATGGTACAGCCCTTGTGGAGGACTGTTTGGCAGTTCCTAAGTAATTTGAATATGGACTTGCCATGGAACCTGGCAATACCACTTCTAGTTATATACCCAGATGAACTGAGAGCAGTGACACAAACAGACATCTGTACACTGGTTCTCATAATGGAATCATTCTATATCCATATGGAAACAACCCAGGTACTCATCAACCTATGAGTAAGCAAATTGTGATATACACACATATTATGGAGCTATAAGAAGAAATGAAGTTGTGAAGAACAAGATGACATGGATGAACCTGGAGGACATTTTGTTGAGTGAAACAAGCAAGACAAAAATAAAACACAAATATTTTATGACTGTGCATTATGAACTAAATATATTGTTTAAAATCATGGGCTTTGTAATTACAATATAGATCACCACAATATACGAGGGCAGGGAATGGAAACCTGAGGGTTAATCTGTGCAGAATTAGTAAAAAGAATGTTAGTAAATCTTTGAAAATCAATAGACATGGTGAAAGCACATCGTAATGTTGGTAACTAGCAGAAATATTATATTGGTTGACAGTGGTTGAAAGGGAAAGTCTAAGGAAATGTATATTACTAGAAGAAAAGCTAAGAAATATAAAATTGGACTGTATATAGTGAAACCTCATGTGAAATACAAATATGGGCAATATTGCACATATGAGACTGTTTTTACAAAATATAAATACAAATAAACTAGAGAGACAGAAACAGAATAGCAGCTATGTACAGCAGGGGAAGCATAGAGAGACTGTGAGGTGATGAGTCTTTTATTTATCTGTGTTTCTGTTTCTATTATTGAAATAATGAAAATGGTCTAATAATGAAATGATGAAAGCACAAGTATGTAATTATACCAAATGCCTTTGATTGTACACTTTAGATGGATTTATGCTTTATTAATATGTATTAATAAAATTGAAAAAAAAACTACACTGAGATACCATTTCACAATTTAATGAATGGCCATCATCAAAAAGGAAAAAAAAAACAAAACAGAAAAATAGCAGTGATGAAAAGGACATAGAGATACAGCAACACTCTTTCACTGTCGGTGGGAATGTAGAATGGTGCAGCCTCTGTTGCAGACAGTTTGGAGCACCTCAAGAAGCTGGATATAGAACTGTTTTATGATCCACCAATTTCATTCTGAGGAATATATTCAGAACTGAAATCAAGGATGTGAACTGACATTTGCACACCTCTGTTTATAGCAGCATTATTCATAATGGAATTCTATTCAGCTGTAAGAAGAAATGAAATTGGTATGCATATGACAACATGGATGAATCTTGCAGATATTATATTTCATGAAATAAGACTGACACAAAAGGACAAACACTGTACGGTCTCACTAATATGAACTAAACTGTATGAGTAAATTTACGGAGGTAAACTCTAGAGTAAAGGTACTAGGAAAGAGAATGTCAATTGGGAATGGGAGCTGCTGCTCAATGTATGTATAGTTTTTAATAAAGTTTATTGTAAACATGTGTAAATGAATAGAGTTGATGGTAACACATTATAGTGAGTATAATTAACACTGTTGACATATAAATGAGACTGTGGCTAAAAAGTTAGTCTATGGATGGAAATTTCAATAGAAATGAAACTACAGAAAAACTTAGGGTATGTATAAATTACTGATTTGAATGATGGATGAAGGATGTGGTGAAGGATGTGGTAGATATAAGAATATTCTTTTATAAATTGTTAAGAATTTGGTGATAAATGGGAAAATTACAATTAATGTAACTTATGGATGACAGTCAACAGTAATATAGTAATAATATTGCAGCAATGTCAAAGAAGGTATTCTATCACTTCAAAGACAATTATGGGGAATCTAAGGGAATGGGATTTTTCCTTTTGGAGAAATGAATATGTTCTAAAATTGACTGAAGTGATGACAGCACAAATCTGTGATGAAAATGAAAGCCACTGAGTGTGCATGTTGAAAGGCTTGTACAAAACATGGGGATGTATAACACAAGGAAACCAGTATTGGAAGATGGACTGTGGTTAACAGGACAAAAATGAGAACATTCTCTCATGAACTATAACAAATACATAATATTAATACAGGACGTTAATAATTGGGTGGGTTGTGGGTAATAAACCAATGTAAGATATGGGCTATAGTTAGTAGTAATATTTTGACAGTACTCTTTCATAGCTTGTTACAAATGTTTCATAACAATACAAGGTGTTGGTGGTGGGATGATGTATGAGAACTGTGTATGATGATATGCATGTTTATTTTTTAAGTTCATGACTTTTACTATACACTTATTGTTTATGTATGTTCATGTATGAATGATATACTTCAATAAAATTTTATTTAAAAAAAGAATGTGTTGTTTAACTTCCATATATTTCTGCCTATTCTGTTTCTCTGCCCCTTATTAATTTCCAGCTTCATTTGTGGTGAGAGAAATTTTATTTGTAAAATTTCAATATTTCTATATTTATTGGGACTTATTCTGTACCTTAGCATGTGGTCTATCCTGGAGAATGACAAATGTACACTTAAGAAGAATGTATATACTGATGTATTTGAGTGTAATTTCTATATATGTCTATTAGGTCTAGTTACTCTATAGAATTATTTCAGATCTCTATTTCTTTATTAACTCTTTGTTGGGAACTTCTGTCTAATGGTGATAATGTTATATTAGAATTCACTACTATTATTGTAGAGGCACCTATTTCTTTCCTTAGTTTTGCCAGTGTTTGCCTTGAGTATTTTGGGACACCCTGGCTAGGTGCATGAATATATGATTGTTTTCTCATGATATATTACCCCTTTTATTAATATGTAGTGTCCTTCTTTGTCTCTTAAAGTGCTTTTGCATTTAGAGTCTATTTTGTCTGATATTAACATAACTACAGGTGCCCTTTTTTGGTTTTGGTTTGTGTATAAAATCATTTTCTAACCTTTCACTTGAAGCCTCCTTGCATTCCTGGGTCTAACAAGAGTTTTTGTAGACAGCATATATATGGGTTACATTTCTTTATACACTCTGACAATCTGAGTGTTTTGACTGGAGATTTTAATCCTTTGACATTCAATGTTGTTACTGTAAATGCAGTAATTATTTTAGCTATTTACCTTTAGGTTTATGTATGTCATATTTTGTTTTTATTTCTTTATTTATCCTTTTAGTTACTTTTATTACTTTTACCAATAATCTTCCTTCTTTCCTGTTTTTTTCCTTTCAACCTGCAGCACTCCCTTTATTATTTCTTGTAGGACAGGACTCTTGTAGACAAATCTTTCAATTTTTGTTTATCTATGAATATTTTGAACTCTCCCTCACTTTTGATTGCCAGCTTTCTTGGATACAGAATTTTTAGCTGGTAGTTTTCTTCTTTTAACACTTTAACTATCTTATACCACTGCCTTCTTACCTCCATGGTTTCAGATGAGAGATCAGCACTTAATCTTGTTGTGTTTCCTGTATATGTGATGCATCTGTTCTCTCTTGCCCTTGTCACTATTCTCTCTTTGTCTTGAGCATTTTACAATCTGATAAATATGAGTTTCAGGGTAGGCCTGTGTTGGCTATAACTTGAGAAATGAAACCTAAGTCCTGGGCGAGAAATGAAACTTAAGTTCTGGGAGAGAAACGAAACTTAAGTTCAGGGCAAGAAACGAAACTTAACAAGCAGCCAACGGGCATGCGCGGCCACTACCCTCCCCCATACCCTAAACCTTTCCCCTGCACTCCTCTCTGTTGCCTCCTACCCAGCAACAACCCATGCCAACCTATCTCAACCTCGCCTGATTTTAACCAATCAGATAACACCACACCACCCCTCAACCCTTTATATTGTACTGCACTTCCTCAATAAAGCAGACCTGAGTCACCAGCCTCGTCTCCGCAGTTTCTTTCCTGCATTGCCTCCACGCCGGATTCCCCCCACCGGGGGGACCGACCCTCCATGGCCGAGCCACCCCCCAATTCACACCCTCATCTGGCGCCCAAAGTGGGACACGACTGACGTCTCAGCAGTCCTCAGGATCCGGTAAGGGCTCTGCCTTGCTCCATAACTTGGCAGACAAATCCCCCTCTTTCTCGCTTTCATGAAACTTAGCACCCTTGCCCCCTGGTGTCCTGCCTTTTTCCTTCTTCCAATTATCTTTCTCTTCTCTCTTCACCTCCTCTATCATTTCTACCCCCAGTTCTCCACTTCCATTACCCCACCAGCCGTTCTTTGCCTCCTTCTATCTCTTCTCACTGTATTTCTTATTTTCCTTGTATCCTTTTACAATGGGGGCCTCCTTCTCTTCTCATCAAGCCCCTCAAGTTAGAGCTCTTGCCACCCTTCTCGCTTGCCATCGATGCAAGGTCTCCGCTAAACAACTTCAAGTTTACTGGGACCTGCTCCTTCCCTCCAATCCCTGGCTCCCCACCGCTAACCTCTGGGACCCAGATACTTACAGACTGCTCATAGATCGCATCTCCGCTGCTATAGAGCATGAAAACAAGTGCTTTCCTCCTGGTCTTATCCCCACACTCCTCACCATCCGCTCCTGTCTCCTTGGTGCCAAGCCACTCGATGTTTCTCTTTCCGAGCCCTCCTCTGCTCCGGAGGGCGGTGACGACTCTTCCTCTTTAGTCCTTCAGCTCAACAACCTTCTAGAGGACTCTAAAGGGCCTCCTAGGCCTCTCCCCAAGACAGCTAACGACCGAGCTTCTCTTGAGCCAGACGGTGCACTTCCGATTTCTCCTTTGCCCGAAAAGCAGAACTTGCTGTACCCAAACCTTCCTCCTGACCCTGCCCCTCCTCCTTCCCCTTCTGAGGAGAAGGAAACCCCCCACCCGCTGTCCTCCACTCCTACTTCCTCTGCGCTTCAGAAATCCCCTGGGATGCCCACACCCCACCCTCTTGCTGCTCCTATGCTGCCCACCCTCCTGTCGCCGCTTACTGATGCCGCGGAAAGGCTTAATGGCCTTCAGATAACAGACTACCGCACCTCAACCGCTTCCTCGCCTAACCCGCCCCAGCTTTACCCGGTCAACCTCACCCCCACGGCACAGCGTCCTCTCCTGTGGTACCCATATAACCCCTCAGAAATTAAGCGTCTCCGCGAGGCGGTTCAGGAAGATGGGTTGGGAAGTCCCTTCGATTAGCAGCTGCTTCATGACATCTCTATGAATCTTAACTTGCCTTATGATTGGCAAGGCGTAGCATGGGCCATTCGCACCCCGGGCCAGTACACCAACTGGAGGGCCCATTTTCAGGATCAGGCCGAACAGCAGGTCAGACAGAACCTGACACAAGGAATCCAATTTCCCTTGGATGCCTTTCTGGGCACCGGCCCCTTTGTCGCGCCTAATTCTTACATGGGTGTGAACGTCTCCCCACACTTTTGGGATCAGCTCCATGGTGTCGCTATGTGTGCCTTTGGTAACTGTTCCGCCATAAAAACAGACACCTTTGCTAAGCTTACACAAAGCAAAGATGAGGACTTTTCCTCCTTTGTCTCAAGAGTTCAGGAGGCTTGTGCCCGTAAGGTCAGCAATGAACAGGCTCAAGCAGCACTTGCCCGAGAACTCATTCTGGAGGGAACCAATACGGTCTGCAAACAGGTCATTGCCTCCAAGTGGGATGGCACCATTCATGATTGGATCCTTGCTTGCAAGGATCTAGACCAAACCAGCCATGCCATGGCCACCTGCTTTGCAGCAGCCTCACGAGATGTCGCACAGAATCTCACCACCAGTTTCACCTAGGCACTTGCCTTGGCTATGGGACCCTGTTTCCGCTGTGGCCAGGAGGGACATTTTGCCCGAGAATGCCCCAATACTGGACCGGGCCCTTCTCGGCCGCCCGGGAGACCCTGCCTCCCTTCCACGCCCTGTCCTAAATGTCACCGAGGTAACCATTGGGCTCGGGACTGCCGCTCCAAAACTGACATCAATGGCCAATCTTTAAACTTTCATCGGGGCAAGCCTCAGCCCGGCCAACAAGAGGCAGCAGCCCGTTTAGCGATGACAAGTATGCCCCGCCTGACCCCAGGCACCCCAACGGCCTCTGGGGCCCGCTTCCAGGTTCAATGCCAAAAATCTCACTCTCCCCTTCCGTAAAGTGGACCATTCCTATTTTTCAGAATCGGCCCACCCTAACCTTAAAGGTTCTGGGCAACTGGTATACTGGCACAGTTGACACGGGGGCTGAAGTTTCTTGCTTTCCTGAGTCCTTTACCCA
>JAQZBX010111090.1:0-10316 GCA_029593785.1 Cabassous unicinctus
AAGGGGGGGGGGGGGTCCAGTTGCCCGTTATTGACTAACCAGTCCAGCGCCCGATGAGGCATATTTCTCAAGGAGCTTAAAAATGGCCTTTGTAAGAGTATAAACAGGGTGAAATTAGGCTCCAAGTCTTGAAGTGCTTAGCTCTCCTCTGCAAGTCGGGTATCCTTCACAAAGAACCGGCTTTGGATTTATTCTTTCTGCCGGTTTTGTTTTGTTTCCAATTGTATTAAATACAGTTTTATCTTTAATCTCCTTTTCCTAATTGCTTTTGATTTTATTTTTCTAAAAATTTCTAAAAATGAATACTAAGTTCTCTTATTTTTACTTAATAATGAAGACATTTAAACTGTTTTCCTCTAAATACAACTGCTGTTTGCCAATGAAATTGAAATGTTCTCATTGCTTTCTAGATAGTATGCAATCTCAATTTTGATTTTAAAATGTTTTAAGCCCATCATTAAAAGAATGGGTATGTAAATGATGGTATATTTCATATCACTGAATTCTTAACTGTATGAACTAGATAGGTAATTTACCAACATGGGTAAATCTAAAGAACAGAATGTAGAATGAAAACAAAACAAGATGCAGAATACTGTAAAATACCATTTAGTAAAAATTTAAAACACGCAAAATAATATAATATATTGTGTCTGGATGTACACACCCATTGTAAAAATAGAGTCCAGAAGGTTATGTCCTCTGTTTCCTCGAAGAATAAAAGGGAATGAGGTAGGAGAGATTGGAAAGGAACTTCCAAACTATACTGGTAACGTTATACACATTTTTTTTTAAAGTCTCAAGCAAAAAAATTAAGATTAAAATAAATTTTCTCTTTCCTGCTATTAATTTTCTGGTACCTAACATGTATATAAACAATCTGATGAGAAGCGATGCATGTAAACAAAAGCTAACAATTTGTGCCAAAGCTATTCAGTATTTACTTAGTATTCCCTATAATTAAATAGAACACTATCAAAACAAAAGGCTTTAGGGAAGCGAATGTGGCTCAAGCTATTGGGCACCCATCTACCACATAGGAGGTCCAGGGTTGGATTCCCAGAGCCTTCTGGTGAAGGCAAGGTGGCCCACAAAGAGTGCTGGCCCGCACAGGAGTGCTGGCCCAAGCGGAAAGCTGGCACAGCAAGATGACACAACAAAAAGAGACACAGAGGAGAGAAAATAAGAGATGCAGCAGACCAGGGAGCTGAGGTGGCACAAGAGATTGAGCGCCTCTTTCCCACTCCAGAAGGTCCCTGAATCGGTTCCCGGTGCCGCCTAAAGAGAAGACAAGCAGACACAGAAGAACACACAGCAAATGGACAGAGAGAGCAGACAATGAGGGGGGAGGGGGAGATAAATAAATAAAATCTTTAAATAAAAAAAAAAAGCTTTAATATTCTAGTTACCTAGTTTCACTCAGTCAATTCACTATGGTCATAAAATCATTCTTTCATTCCTTCACTCAACTAAGATTTATTGATGGCCTACTATTACAGACACAACAGGACAAGACAATAGAAGTTCTTGGCTACTCCAGTTTCTTCTCTCAAAGTATACACCGAAAGAAAAATGCAAGTTCTACTTCGGGCAGTCAGGAGACATGGGTGTGGAAAACAGCTTTTAAAAGATGAACATTAGAAAAGACACAGGCAACACCTTCAATGAAGTCTTTTTTAATTTGGCCCTTCTTTACCTCCTCTTACTAACTTATATATTATAATATTTGGCATTATTATCAGCCAAATTGTTCCACTGACCCTTTTTCTAAAATATAACTTGTACCTTCTCAGGAACCCAATAATCTGTTCATATTAGAAATGTCCTACAATATTCATGTGTTGAAAACCTCTCAAAAGCTCACTCCTCTCAAATGCATCTCCACCAAGCCCCAGCCACAAGTAACATCTTCCTCACCTAAATTCCTTAAGAACTTTTATAACACTCAAAAGGCACTTACCGTAGTTGTGTAAAACACTATTAAACTTGACCACAAGCTTGACCATAAGCACCTCAAGAGCAGAAACCATGTTTCATTCTTTGTATTTTCCAAAGGGTCTTGTCCTGGTAGACCCCCAAATATTGACATATTTAGCCTTCTAAAGTAACTTTTAGAAAAGACATTTATTTTGATACACACCTTGTTTCTTATTCACTCTCATTAATATACATATACTATATGGGTCTTTATAGACAGTTAAAATAAACTGTACTCATCTCAGTCTTTGGAGTTTTCCTACTTATAAAGATGCTCCTGAAATCTCATGTACTTTTAAGAAAGTAAAGAATTTTATAACATTAAAGAAAGAGAGCTGTTAATTATTTATGAAGAGCCTGTTAGCTCTTTGATACTTCCAAGAAGATTTTTGCCTTTTAAAATTTCATCCAGCTTTCTTCTTCATCTTTTATGAGGACTGGTTCACATTACCTAGTGTGATGGCTAATTTCATTATGTTAGAGTATCCAGTTGTTTGTTCAAGCCCTGGCCTGATTGTTAATGTGAGGGTATTCTGAAATGGGTTTTGCATCTATAATCAGTTGACTGTATTTAAAATCAACAAAGAAGATTGCCCTCAGCAAGGTGGGGAGTCTCTTCATCCAATCAACTGGAGATCTTAAAAGCCAGAACTGAGGTTTCCAGAAGTCAGAAGAATTATTCAACCTCAAATTCAGCCAGCTTCCTCTGGAGCATTCAGACCAAGGATTTCAGCATTCCATTTAGCAGAGTTTCCATCTTGCAGCCTTCACTACAGAGTGTGGACTTGGCAGCCCCTATCATTGCAAAAGCCAATTCCTCATAATAAATCTCTATTTTATATATATATATAAATATATATATATAAATATATATATATATTTTAATGACTACATTTAACATTTTTCAAAATCTTTCACCATTTAATGTATTTCATTTTCTTGTGAGTAGTTCAGGGTCTGTTAAATGTAATAGTCCACAGTGCTCCAATATCTTAATCTATCTGAATTTCATTTTATTTCAAAGGCTGCTTCAACAAGATTTTAGGCTTTAAGGAAATTCTGATCCTTATATAATCTCAAAACGCTTGTCATGGGGAAAGACTTTACTTCTTAGCATACTTAAATGGATTGGCAACAGGATCAGATAAGATTGCATAAGTGAAAGGTCATTGAAAATCCTAATAGCAATACATAAATGTAAGAATTACCTCAACTTTGAATTTCAGGTATTTTTTAAAAATACAATAGAAAAAATGAAAACAAAAATAAAAATAAAAGCATCTATTTAGTACAATCTAACACTTTTAAACTGCCCTGTCATGTAAAAAGGATTTGCGTGTTCACAGATTATGAAGAATTCAAAATGCACAGAAAAAGTGAAAGTTGGCAATAAACCCCAAAACAAGAAGCAATCTTAAATAAACCATCCCTCTAACACAAAGCAAGAGGTCAAATATTTTATTCCTGGAGTATTTTTTGTACTATCCTTTTATTTTTAATCCTGCCAAAGTAAATAAAATAACTAAAACTCACAGCATGGTGTAACTATTATAACTTTTTCTTAAAATTAGCATTGTCTTTGAATAAAATCCTTACTAATCCCCTTATTTGTATTAATAGTATGCATTATTTTTACAATATTTATATTAGATTCAAATAAAATTGCCTATTATGATAATCTGATTTGGTCAGAACTTTCCAGATTATACAACTGCCCTGTCTCAACCAGAAACGGAACTAGGATAGCCTCTTTTCAAAACAGATTTTCTTAAAGGAAAAATAATTGGATTAAACAAATTCTATTTATCTATTAAGTAAGAATTCTTAGAATTCTCAGGATAAAATTCATCCTCAGTAGAGTCTATGTTCCTGCCAGGATTTCACCCTCTGGCTCAATTTTCCAGGCATAACACTGATTACATGAGAATGTAAACCCCAAAAACAGTTCAGTACAAAACACTTAGAAAAATCTCATCCAAAAGCTCAGTTTGCACCCTGTGAATATTCAAATGAACAGCGTTTTGGAGTTGGGAAACACCTAACAGTAAAGGTCTGGGAAACCTCACACGATGGAAATGTGACCCCAACAAAAGGTATGGATGGTCAGGCAATAAGGGAAACCCCCGAAACAGGATCAACTACTAATCAGAGAAAATTTCCAGGGACGATGACACCTAGTTTTCCCATTGATGACAGTGAATAACTGGGCCTCTAGAGCTACACCACGGGGACGGCGACCCCAGTTGCGCCGCAAAGCGAAATCAGAACCAGGTAGCCGGCGCCCACAAGAGAGGGGCTAGTGACCCTGGGGGCGGGGAGACGAGGCAGGGAGTGGAGCCCTTCTCCAGCTCTCGCCTCACCCTCCGGCTTCCAGGGAAGCTTCCCCTGGACACCCTTCCCCAAACCAGGGTCCGGTCGCATCCGTCGCCGACCTCGGCTCATCCCAGCAACACAGGACACAGAGGAGCCCAGGCCTCCGTCCCGCTTGCGCGCCCACCATCACCCCGGGACGGAGAAAAGGAGGCCGCTGCAGCAGCCGCAGTCCCCGGCGCGCGGGCGTTGAGAACAGAGACCGGCTCCCAGCGACAAGTGAGACGCCCTTCGGCCCCGCGCCCCTCCCAGCAGCACCGCGCTCACCTCGACGGCCTTCCCCGCGGGCCCCACCAGATCACCTAACGGTGATCTAAGGCCGCTCCTCCGCAAGCTCCTCTTTTCCTCCCCTGGCCTTGGAGTGGAGGAGCGTTCGGAGAGCCAGAAATCGGCTCCGCTGCGTTGCCCGCGGGATCCCCTCCTCCTGAACCGGTCACTTCCCGCAGCAGCCGCAGCTCCTTCCGGCGTCTCGGCGATCACCACAAGCGTCTCGGGCGTCGGGAGAGAGCGGGAAGGGGCGTGGCCATATGCAGAGCCCGCCCCGAGGGCGGAGCCGGGGGCGTGGAGGCCGGGCCCAGGTAAGACACCAACATCCGCTGTCAGAGCTGGGACTTCGGAGGCAGCTTACGTACGGAACAGTTAAAGGCTCTGGGCATTTGTAAATTTTATCCGTTTTCTCTCCCTTTTATACAGTCACACTACAATTGTTTTACGCTATTGTCTCGATGCATTACAGACCCTGCATTAAGGCTGGTGGCTTAAGGGTCTCAGCTTTTTGACCTCGTACAAAGAAATACTAGATTTATCTAAATTTAGCACTGTATTCCCTACTTACTTTTCTTTTCCCTCCCCCGGAGATGGCTCCCTCCTCTGTTTGCTCATTGTTTGCGCTTGTTGTCTGTTTTTTCCTTAGGAGGGCCTGGAACCAAACTGGGACCTCCCAAGTGGGAGATGAACGTTCAACTGCTTGAGCCACATCTGCTCTCTGCTCCTTGATTTTTTGCTAGTTGTCTGCTTATGATTTTTGCTCAATGTCTGCTCATTCTGTTTTATCTTCTTTGGGAGGCACTGGAAACTAAACCTGGGAGATCCCATGTGGGAGGCAGGTGCTCAACTGCTTGAGCCACATCTGCTCTCCCCTCTCTCCTTTTTCTTCTCACAAGAGACATAATAGGGGAAGCGGGTGTGGCTCAGTGGATAGAGCCCCCGTTTACCATATGGGAGGCCCGGGTTCGCGTCCCGAGGCCTCCTTGTGAGGGCACGCCGGCCTGAGCGGTGCGGTGGGCTGATGCAGCAACCTCACGGCAGGGAGCGGGTGTGGCGCAATGGATAGAGCACCCGTTTACCATATGAGAGGCCCCAGGTTCGCTTCCCGGCGCCTCCTTGTGAGGGCAGGCCTGCTCGCGCGGCGCCGTGGGCTGATGCGGCAAGACCTCACAGCAAGGGGGAGAGAGGCAGACACAGAGAAGACACGCAGCGAATGGACACAGCAGCACAAGCAGCAAGGGGGGGATAAATAAATAAAATAAAGCTGGAGCCTGGGGAAGCAAGCACACAGAGGAGCTTGGTCTTGAGGAAGGAGTGAAGGCCCCAGGAAGAGATGAGCTGTTCACCTGAGAGTCTACAGCTGGCCTTGTAGAGAGAGGCAAAGCCTAGAGAGCCTCATAATCTACAGCTGACCTTGTGGAGGAAACAGAGGAGCTGAGCCCGGAAAGAAACGGAGCCCTGGGAAGAGAAGAACCCAAGAAGCCTGAACCCTGGCAAACATCGGCAGGGAAGAAACTTATGCTTTATGGCCTGGTAACTGTAAGCTTCTACCCCAAATAAATACACTTTATAAAAAGCAAACAATTTCTGGTGATTTGCAACAGCACCCCTTTGGCTGACTAATACACCTTTCAACCCATCACACCCATATAATAGCTCTGCTAGTCACAAACACAGTTATGTGCTCTCACCATTTCCATTCATTTCCAAAGATTTACAAACAACCTTTTTACCAATTCTGCACAGATTAACCTCAGTTTTCCATTCTCTACCCTCATTCTATCATCTGATGACCTATATTCTATTTAATTCCATGAGTTTACATAATCTATTTAGTTCATAGTAGCACAATCATACAGTATTTGTCTTTTTGTGTCTGGCTTGCTTTAATCAACATAATGACCGCCAGGTTCATCGATGTCATATATTTCACAATTTCAATATTCCATTGTGTATATACACCACAATTTATCCATTCATTGGTTGATGGACACCTGGGTTGTTGCCAAATTTGACAATCGTGAATAACACCACTATGAACATCAGTGTGAAAATGACTCTTCATGGGGGGCAGATAAGGCTCAAATGGTTGGGCATCCATCTTCCATATGGAGGGACCTGGGTTCAATCCCTGGGACCTCCCAGTAAAATAAAGAAAAACATAGAAGGCATGCGGGCCACTAGGCCCTGTACCTGGGCGCACCGCCAGGCCCCATGTGCAGGCATGCCAGGCCCCACCGAGCCACGCAGCAAGATGATGACATAACAGGAGAGCGACACAAGGGAGAGCCAAGATGAGAAACACTGAAAAACCAGGAACTGAGGTGGTGCAGGTGGCAGAACGCCTCTCTCCCACATCAGAGGTCCCCAGGATTGAATCCCGGTGAAGACAGGAGGAGAAGGATGAGAATAGAGGGCAGGAAACAGACACAGAGAATTGCCCAGGGAATGGACACAAAAAACAGCAAAACGGGGGTGGGGGGGTTAAAATGGATAAAAAGTAAATAAGTCTTAAAAAAAAAAAAAAAAAAAAGATGTCTCTTCATGTCATTGTTCTCAGATCATCTGGGTATATACCTAGTAGTGGTATTGCCAGGTCATATGGCAAGTCTATCTTCAACTTCCTTAGGAACTGCCAAAAAGTCCTCCATAGTGGCTGTACCATTCTGCATGCCCACCAACAGTGAATAAGTGTGTCTATCTGTCCACATCCTCTCCAACACTTGTAGTTCTATGTCTTTTTAATAGTGGCTATTCCAATAGGTGTGAAATGATATCTCATTGTAGTTTTGATTTGCATTTCCCTAATCATTAGTGATATTGAACAATTTTCATGTATTTTTCTGTCATTTGTATTTCTTCTTTGGACAGATGTCTATACAAGCCTTTTGCCCATTTTTTAATTCCGTCATTTGTTTTTTATTGTTGAGTTCTAGCATCTCTTCATATATCATGGATATTAAAACCTTATTGGATATGTGATTTCCAAATATATTCTCCCATTGAATTGGCTGCCTTTTCACCTTTTTGACAAAGTCCTATGAGGTACAAAAGTGTTTAATTTTGGGGAAGTGGGTATGGCTCAAGCGATTGAGCTCCCACCTACCACATGGGAGACCCCTGGTTCGGTTCTGGGTGCCTCCTAAAGAATACAGTGAGCTGGTGCTTGGGCAGGCACAGCAAGCTGATGCACGAGACACACAAGAAGAAAAACACGAGAGATACAACAAAGTAGGGAGTGGAGGTGGCTCAAGCGATTAAGGTGCCTCCTCCCACATCAGAGGTCCCAGGTTGGGTTCCCCAGTACCTCCTAAAGAAACAAGGAAGACGAACAGACACAGCAAGTGCAAACAACGAGGGGGTGGAAATAAATAAATAAATAAAATAAATCTTTTTTAAAAAGTGTTTAATTTTGAGAAAGTCCCATTTATCTATTTTATCTTTTGTTGCTCATGCTTTGGGTGTAAGCTCCAAGAAACTACCACCTACCACAAGTTCTTTAAGATGTATCCCTACATTTTCTTCTAGCAGTTTTTTGGTTGTTGTTGTTTTTTGTTTATTTGTTTGTTTTTTGTTTTGAGATACTAGGGGCCGGGGATTGAACTCGGGACCTCTTATGTAAGAAACCAGTGCTCAACCACTGAGCTACATCAGATTCCCTGAGTTGGTTTTTTGGGTTCTTTTGCTTGTTGTTTGTTTTTGTTTTTTTCAAGAGGCACCAGTAACTGAACCCAGGATGTTCCACATGGGAGATGGCGCTCAACCACTTGAGCCACATCCGTTCCCTTCTTCTAGTAGTTTTATGGTTCTGGCTTTTATATTTAGGGCTTTGACTCATTTTGAGTTGATTCTTGTATAGGGAGTGAGATAGGGGTCCTTTTTCATTCGTTTGTTTATGGGAATCCAGTTCTCCCAGCATCATTTGTTGAAGAGACTGTTTTGTCCTGTTAATGTGGCTTTAGTAGGTTTGTCAAACACCAATTGGCCATAGAGGTGAGGATTTATTTCTGCATCTCAATTCTATTCCACTGATCAATGTGTCTATATTTATGCCAATACTATGCTGTTTTGAGTACTGTAGCTTTGTAATATGTTTCAAAGTCAGGCAGTGAAATTCCTCCCACATTGCTTTTCTTTTTTAAAATGCTTTGGCTATTCAGGTGCACTTTCCCTTCCAAATGAATTTGGTAATTTCCTTTTCTATTTCTGTAAAGTAGGCTGTTAGAATTTTGAGTGGTATTGCATGAATCTATAAATCAATTTGCATAGATTGACATATTCACAATATTTGGTTTTGCAATCCATGAACACAGAATGTCTTTCCGTATGTTTAGGTCTTCATTTATTTCTTTTAGCATTGTTTTGAAGTTTTCTGCATAGAGGTCCTGTACTCCTTTGGTTAAATTGATTCCTAGGTATTTGAATTTTTTGTTGTTATTGTAAATGTAATTATTTTTCCTGATTTCCTTGTCAGATTGTTCAATACTAGTGTACAAAAACATTACTGATTTTAGCATGTTGATCTTGTATCCTGCCACATTGCTGAATTCATTTATTAGCTCAAGTAGCTTTTTTGTAGATATTTCAGAATTTTCTAAATATAGGATCAAGTCATCCATAAATAGTGAGAGTTTTACTTCCTTTTTTCCTATTTCGATGCCCTTTATTTTAATTTTTTTCTTGTCTAATTCCTCTAGCTAGAACTTCTAGTACAATGTTGAATAACAATGGCAACAGTGGGCATCCTTGTGTTGTTACTGATCTTAGAGGGAAAGCTTTCAACATTTCCTTATTGAGCATAATGTTGGCTCTGGGTTTTTCATATATGCCTTTTTTCATATTGATGAATTTTCCTTCTAATCCTATCTTTCAAAGTGTTTTTTATCAAGAATGGATGTGGGATTTTGTCAAATGTGTTTTCTGCATCCATCAAGATGATCACGTGTTTTTGTTCTTTGTTTCTATTTAAAACTTTTTTATTTTGGAATACTTTCAAACATACAGTTACAATAATAATGCAAACCCCATACAGAGAACGCCATTATACTCCTCCTCCCTAGATACTCAGATCCATTTTAAAATTTTGCCACATTTACCGTATCATTCTATCCATCCATCTATCTATAAAGCCATTTCTAATATTCTATTTTTTAAATCATTATTAGAGCATTTTTATTATTTCAATAATAATAATAATGTCATGTGGTTTTTTTCCTTCAATTTGTTATTGTGGTGTGTGTTCACTGCAATATGGACTGGAACAGTGTGACACAGGATCCTGTCTGGAGGCTAAGACCCTGGTAATTCAAACATTCTCAGAGGCAGCTCTCCAACTTTTGCTGGCAATCCCCTCCCTTTCCCAGCGTAGGAATAATTCCACTTCCTCTGCATTCTCAACAACCAGTCCTGGTCTGTAGAGAGGGAGATTGAGAGTATTGGATCAAGGCAAACAGCAAAATGGTACCACCGGCCTGGGAGGGCCCTTGGGCAGAGCAGACCAAATTTGTGGGTCAAAAGCTGAGTAAGCCTTAGGCTGTGTTCCAATCTCCCCCCTTTCCTGGGGAGGTGGATACCTGGGTCCCCGTTTTGTCTGTAGCTGCTGGCCCTGAGTCCTGAGAATTCAAAAGTGTCTATAAGATGGGGGAGGAGGCCGGCAATTGCAGCTGCAGATTTTAACTCACAGTTTTGCCATTGCGATTCTT
>JAQZBX010111091.1:0-10316 GCA_029593785.1 Cabassous unicinctus
AGATAAACCAAAAATGTCGCTCAAGGACAACCAGAAAATCCCCTATGCATGTCAGTGTCAACTATTGAATTGATAAGTGAATAATTCCTTATTTATTCTTCTGTTTTCAATTTATTTATTATAATTATTATACATCAATTGAAAAGGCTTAATAATGATTGAAGAGATGAATTCACACATCTGTGACTATAACAAGGACCAGGGTATGTTCACATTGGATAAATAGGATATTGGTTTAATATGACTAAATAAAATAAATTACATTTAAAAATCGTTGGGATTTCAGGAATTGTACACCCAAGTGGATTCCATAGATAGTAGTTATTAGACATGTTTCAAAGATTCTTTGCCCTATTTTTAAAAATGAATCACAATTCAAGTTTCCTGGGATTTCATTTGTGTATATGTGGATTCTGTTTCTTTGTAAGAATGTGTTTGATTTTATTTCAAATACATTCTAAAAAATTACAATGCATCAAAGGCACGTATTTATATATGGATACATGTTTCACAATCTGCACTCAAGAGCAGTGCAATGATGTCCAGAAAATCAGAAATGGTTTCCTTGAAACAAAACCTGGAGCCTTTTAAACATTCAGTAAACAATCATGAAATCATAGAAATCGATCTCTTCTGAATTATCAATTGAAAATTGTGATTATTCAAAATTGAGCCTTACTGAGAAACATTTCTTGTCCTCCCATTATTATTCTCCAGATTATAGTAGTTTAATATTATTTCAATAACTATTAGGAAGAAAATCTAGTTCAAAAATTTATGTAAAATTTGTAAAGAAAATGAACACTTCTCTTTAAAGCCACTTATTTATAAAGAGTTTAATATTTAAAAGGGCTAAAACCTTTCATTTTCAATTAGCATGGCAGGGTATGTAGGGAAATTCTCTCTGTCTAAGTAGAGATTTATTTGTAGACAAAAATAGATAATTAACCATTCTTTTAATATCTGTATTTTACCGGGGGCTGAAATTTTATTTTCTTAGTTTTAAATAAACCAAATTGGTGTATGAGGGAATATCATCATCCTAATCTGATTTAGATCTAATTTTCACCTCCAATGGGCCACATTCTTGTTTTTCTTAATATATATTTCTTAACAGAGAGTGTTATCTAAAAAAAAAATTATGCAGTCGGTCAGAATACACAAAAGGCTTTCCTACAGCATCACATGACATGCGGTGTAATATTTCTTACAGAAGATGGTAAAATGTCATGGCATTGTTTCCACCAGCCAGTGACCATACTTTATGTTTAAAACACACTTTCATTCCTTGACTTTAACATGTCTGGATAGTTGATTCTACATGGTGTCTCTGTATTGAAGACTCTTGTGTTTTAATTTTTTCCACAGTCTGGAGTAGGCTAGTGAATTTTTTCTTTCACTTCCTATTTTCAAACAGCACTGCACCACACTGCAAAAGAGAATTAGAGCTTGGTTTCTTTCTTCCAGGATTCCATTCTTCTTCTCTTTCTTTTCTAATTTTTGCAGTGCCTCCTCCTCCTGCTGTCTTTTCCAAACAGCCCACTCTCCATGCATGCAACTCCAATACATAGTCTGCAGAACTGTTTGTGCTGCAATCAGCCAAGGTCCCTGCTTTAGAGGAGCAGAAAGAAGAATAGCCAGGCCAGTTGATAGGAAATGCCTCTGGGCAATTTTTCTTGGGTCAGCAATGGCATGCTGACTGTTGCAGTTATGCCGTTTGATGTAATTATGAATTCCAAAAAATATAATTGGATCATGCATGTAAACTGATCTGTTAATCTGGGCATGGTTAAATTATGATTAGAACCTTGACTGGGCCACGTCAGTAGGGCATTGAGCCCCACCCCTTGGTGGGTGGGAAATGAAATATAAAAGGCAAGATAAAGTTCAGAGTTAAAGCAGTTTTTGAGAAGCAGTTTTGATGTTGGAAAAAAGGCCCCAGGAGAAGAGAAATGAGCCACTTGCCTGATTGTCTACTGCTGAACTTGTGGAGGAATCAGGAGCTAAGCCCAGATAGAAATGCAGGCCCAGAAGAGAGGAACCCAAGAAGGCTGAACACTGGCAAACTTTGGCAGCTGTCTTCCTGTAACACGTGGCAATGGACTTTGGTGAAAGAAGAAACTTAACGCTTTATGGCCTGGTATCTTTGGACTTCTACCCCAAATAAATACCCTGTATAAAGACAAACCCATTTTTGGTATTTCACATTAGCACCCCTTTGACTGACTAATAAAATGACCATGATTTTAGTGTGCCAGGCTCCACCCCTGGAAGCCCTTTTGGATTACACTGAAGAATTTTGAATTCATATTATTTGGAAAGGTTATCCATTGCCCGATTCTGAGATGTATCTGGTGTGTGGTGACTTTCGATAATGTTGGCTCTTCATTGAGATGACAATACTTTGGCATTCCATTCTAATTCTTCCTCTGCCCTTGGATTCCTTTGCTCTGAGGATCACTGGTAGGAAATAATATGGTTTTCCTATTGACCTTGTTAAGTGTGATAATTTAGGCCAATGATGAGTGTACAATTTCCAAAGAGGATATTTTTTACTTAGAAAGAATGAATGCCTGAATGGAAATTGCATGATAAAATAAAAATTTATTTCACCCCTACAGATTATAATGTCTAAGTATTTTATGGGGAATGTAATCATTAGAATTTTGTTATAATTTATTTCCCTCACATCAGACTAATTATTTTCCTTTGCATGTGTCTGTGCCCTAATATCTCATTCTTATCATTGATTATATAAAATCTCACCTACCTACACTGCCTGAGTAATTAGCATACTCTTTAAAACTAATATCTGTTTCAGTTCATAATGTTAAAATAAAGAACTTTTCAACAGCTGTAAAAAAGTCATTCATTGTGCACTGTTTCCATGTGATGTAGTACAGGATTACATATCAATAAAACTGATAGATAAACAAAAAAATATTTGTAAAAGGACAGCCAGAAAAACACTGTATGTAAGTGTCAACAAAAGGATTGAGCAATGAATAATTACTTATTTATTATGCTGGTATTACTTTATTAATTATAATTATTATAGATATATTGAAAAGGTTTAATAATGATTGAAGAGATGAATGCACAACACTGCTAATATATCAAGGACCTGGAAATGTACACATTGGATAAAAAAGATATTAGTTTAATATATCTCAATAAAAGTGATTGATTTTAAAAATTGTACATATTTCAGGAATTATACACCCAGGTTCAGGCTTGGATAATAGTTATCAGCCGTGTTTCAAAGATGGACTGGCCAATTTTTAAAAATGAATGACATTTCAAGTTTCTTCTGGAGATGGGACCGGTTTAATATGTTATGCCTTTTCATTTTATAAGGTCGTGATCTCTGCTCCAGACTTCAACTTTATATATGTTCATGTATGACTGATATGTACCACTAAAGATATATATTAAGAGAAAGAGGATGGTGAGAGACAAATATGAAAGTTTGGATTTCCTATTTCTCTAAAGTGGTCTTCCTTTTGTGTTTCTTCATTTATGGAGGCTATAATCACGTGTGCAAATAATGGAGGGTGGTACACGATGCTTGAAGGATTAGGTGTTTGACATTTATGAACCATTCCTCTACCCCATATCTTGTAAACATTTGAGTCACTTTTTGTCTCCTTGTGGACCCTACAAGTCATTTTTCTCTTCTGGGTGTTGGCAAGGTCCTTCATAAGCCATACAAGAAATTTGGAAGCTGGGAGTTATTTGTACTCTCAGTTCCTGTGTTTTCATTTGTCTATATGTGGATTCTGTTTGTTTGTAAGAATGAGTTTGATTTTAATTCCAATAATTTGTAAAAAAATTATACAATGTCTTAAGAGCAGGTATTTATATATGGATACCTGCATCACAATCTCTCTGAACTTGAGAATATTACAATCATGTCCAGAAAATTAGGAACGGTTTCCTTGAAACAAAATCCGGAGCCTTCTAAACATTGAGTAAACAATCGTGAAATCATGGAAAAAGCTCTCCTCATAAATATCAATTTGCCTTCACTCCCTTTTAAAATTAACCATTTTATTCAATCTAATATTCTTTTCAGGTAGTACTTTTAAAATAGAGACCTTTTCAACAATTTTAAAAGAGACATTCATTGTTCACTTTTTCCACACAATATAGTATGGGATCACATATCAATAAGACACATAGATAAACAAAAATGTTGTTCAAGGACAGCCAGAGAAACACCTATGTATGTCAGTGTCAACAAAAGGATTGAGGTATAAATAATTTATCCTTTATTCTTTGTGTTTTTCTTTATTTATTTTAATTATTAGAGCTATTGAAAGGTTTAATTATGTTTGCAGAGATGAATGCACACCAATGTGAATATACCAAGGACCAGGGAATATACACTTTGGATAAAAAAACATGCGAGTTTAATATATCTCAATAAAACAGATTTGTTTTAAAAATCGTGGGGATATCAGGAACTGTAAACCCAATTTGAGCCATGGATAATATTTACCAGTCTTTTTTTGAAATTCTCTGGCCAATTTTTAAAAATGAATCACAATTCAAGTTATTACTGGTGATGGGACCATTATAACGTGTTATGCACCTTTGTGTTCTAAGGTCGTGATTTCTGCTCTAGATTTCAAGTTTATTATGTTCATGTATGATTGCTAGGCATCACTAAAATATATACTAAGAGAAAGAGGGTTGTGAGAGACAAATTTGAGCCTTTGAAATTACCTATTTCTCTAAAGTGTTCTTCCTTTTGTGTTTCTTCATTGTTCAAGGCGATAATCACACGTGCATAGAATGGAAGGCGGTACAATCTCCTAGATGGATTAGGTCCTTGATTTTTTGGAGCCATTCCCCTCCCCCATCATATCTTGTAAACCTTTGAGTCACTCTTTGTCACCTTGTGGACGCTAGAAATCCCTTTTCCCCTTCTGGGTGTTGTCAAGGAACTTCACAAGCCCTAGGAGAAATTTGGAGCCTGGGAGCTCTTTGTACATTTGAGTTCCTGGAATTTCATTTCTGTATATTTGGATTCTGTTTCTTTGTAAGAAAGAGTTTGACTTTAATTACGATGCTGTCTAAAAAATTACAATATGTCATAATAGCAGGTATTTATATATGGATTCCTGCATCACAACCACTCTGCACTCGAGAACAGCCCAACGAAGACCAGATAATCAGGAATGGTTTATTTGAAACAAAATATGGAGCTTCATAAACATAAAGTAAACAATCATGAAATAATGGAAAAAGATCTCCTCAGAATTATCAATTTACGTACACTCCCTTTTAAAATTCACATTTTCTTTCAATCAAATATCATATACCTTTCAGGTCATAATTTGAAAATAAAGAATTTTTCAATGACTTTAAAAAATCCATTCTTTTTTCACTTAGTCCACATTATGTAGTATGGGATCACATATCCATGAAACTGATTGATAAAAATAAAAAGTTTTTTAACCACAGCCAGAAAAACACCTATGTATGTCATTGTCAACAAATGGATTGAGAGGTGAATAATTACTTCTTTATTCTTCTGATTTTCATTATGCATTACAATTATTATAGAGCTATAGAAAAGGTTTAATAGTGATTGAAGAAAAGGAAGTACACCACTGTGAATATACCAAGGAACAGGGAATATACACATTGGATAAATAAAGATATTGGTTTTATATGTCTCAGTAAAACAGAGTTGTTTGAAAATCGTGGGGATGTCAGGAAATGTATACCCAAGTTTAGCCATGGGTAATAATTATTAGCAATGTTTCAGAAATGCTCGGGCCAATTTTAAAAATGAATCACTGTTCAAGTTTCTGCTGGAGATGGGACCACTCTAAGAATTATGCCCCTTTTAAAAATAAGGTTATGATTTCTGCTCAAGACTTCAAGTTTATGAAAATTCATGTATGAGTGATATGCATCCCCAAAATATATATTAAGATTTAGAAGCTAATGAGAGACAAATTTGAAGTTTTAGGATTACCTATTTCACTAAAGTGGTCTTCCTTTTGTTTTTCTGTATTGTTGGAGGCTAAAATCACCCATGCATATAATGCAGAGCAGCACACTCTGCTAAATGGATTAGGTCCTTGACTTTTATGAACAACTCCCCTCCCCCATGATATCTTGCAAACATATGAGACACTCTTTGTCACCTTGTGGATCCTACAAATCCCTTTTTCTCTTGTTTTTGTTGGCAAGGTCCTTCATAAAGCATAGGAGAAATTTGGTGCCTGGGAGCTATCTGTACACTGACTTCCTGCTTTTTCATTTGTGTATATTTGCATTCTGGTTCTGTGAAAGAATGAGTTTGATTTTATTTACAATACATTCTAAAAAATTACAATATGTCATCAGAACAGGTATTTATATATGGATACCTGATCGTAATCTCTCTGCATTTGAGAACAGCCTAAGAATGTCCAGATAATAAGGAATGGTTTCCATGAAACAAAATCCAGAGCCTTCTAAACATTCAGTAAGTTATCATAAAATCATGGAAAAATATCTCCACTGAATTATCAATTTACCTACACTCCTTTTTAAAATTAACATTTTTTCAATCTAATATCCATTTAAGTTCATAATTTTAAAATAAAGACCTTTTCAACAGCTTTAAAAATGACATTCATTGTTCACTTTGTCCACACAATGTAGTATTTTATCACATATCAATAAATTTGATAGGTAAACAAAAAATGTAGTTCAAGGACAGCCAGAAAAACAGCTATGTATGTCACTGTCAACAAATGGATAGAGACGTGGATAATTTCTTATTTTTTCTTCTGGTATTTCTTTATTTATTATAATGATCATTGAGCCATTGAAATGGTTTAATAATGATTGAAGAGATGAATGCACACCATTGTGAATACACCAAGGACCAGGGAAAATACACATTGGATTAAAAAATATTGGTTTAATATGTCTCAATAAAACATAATTTTTTTATAAATTGTGAGGGTGTCAAGAATTGTAGACCCAAGATGAGCCATGGATTATAGTTGTTAGTCGTGTTTCCAAAATCATCTGGCCAATTTTTAAAAATGAATCACCTTTTAAGTTTCTGATGGAGATAGGACCACTCTAAGGTGTTATACACCTTTATTTTCTAAGGTCGTGATTTCTGCTCTAGACTTCAAGTTTACATATGTTCATGAATGACTGATATGCATCAATAAAAATATATATTAATTTAAACAGTTTGGTGAGAGACAATCGGAAGATTTGGAATTACCTATTTCTCTAAAGTGGTCTTCCTTTTGTGGTTCTTCATTGTTGGAGGCTATAATCACATGTGCATATAATGGAGGGCAGTACACTCTGCTTGATTGATTAGGTCATTGATTTTTATGAATCATTGCTCTCCCCCAAGATATTTTGCAAATATTTGTGCTGCTTTTGTCACCTTGTGGACACAAGTCCATTTTTCTTTTCTGGCTGTTGGCAAATTCTTTCATATGTCATAGGAGAAATATAGAGGCTGGGAGCTCTTTGTACTTTGTATTCCTGTGTTTTCATTTCTCTATATGTGGATTCTCTTTCTCTGTAAGAATGAGTTAGATTTTATTATCAATGTTTTCTAAAAAATTACAATATATCATAAGAGCAGTTATTTTTATATGGATACCTGCAACACAATGTCTCTGCAATCAAGAAAAGCCCCTAAATGTCCAGAAAATCAACAATGGTTTCCTTGAAACAAAATCCGGAGCATTCAAAACATTCATTAACAATCGTGAAATCATGGAAAATGTTCTCCTCTGAAATATCAATTTACGTGCACTCTCTTATAAAATTAACATTTTCTTTTCTTCTAATATGCATTTCAGTTTATAATTTTAAAATAAAGAATTTTTTTTCAGTTTATAATTTTAAAATAAAGAATTTTCAAGAGCTTTAAAAAAGCCATTAATTTTTCACTTTGTCCACATGATGCAGTATGGGATCACGGATCCATAAAACTTATAGATAAACAAAAAAAATTTTTCAACAACTGCCAGAAAATCAACTATGTATGTAGGTGTCAACAAATGGATTGATAGGTCAATAATTTCTTCTTTATTTTTCTGGTATTTCTTTATTTATTGTAATTATTATAGAGCTATTGAAAAGGTTTAGTAATGTTTTAAGAAATGAAAGCACACCACAGTGACTATACCAAGGACCAGGTAATATACACATTGGATAAAAAAATATTGGTTTAGTATGTCTCAATAAAACAGATTTGTTTTAAAATCATGGATATTTTTTAGGAATTTTACCCCCAAATTGAGCCATTGAAAATGGGTATGAGTCATGTTTCAGAAATGCTCTGGCCAATTTTTAAAAATGAATCAGAAGTCAAGTTTCTGCTGGAGATGTGTGTATGGGACCACTGTATGGTCTTATGCCTGTTATTTTCTAAGTTTGTGATTTCAGCTCTGGAATTCAAGTTTAGGTATGTTCATGTAAGATTGATATGCTTCACTAAAAATATGTATTAAGAGAAAGAGGGTGGTGAGAAGCAAATATGAAACTTTGGAATTACCTATTTCTCTAATGTGTTCTTCCTTTTGTGTTTCTTCATTATTGGAGGCTCTAAACACACATGCATAGAATGGAGGGCTGTACGCTATGCTTGATGGATTAGGTCTTTGAATTTAACAACCATTCCTCTCTGCCATGATGTCTTGTAAACAATTGAGTAACTCTTTTTCACCTTGTGGACCCTACAAGTCCCTTTTTCTTTTCTGGGTGTTGGCAAGATCCTTCATAAGCCATAGGAGAAATTTGGAGTCTGGGTACTCTGTACGCTTGAGTTCCTGGAATTTCATTTATGTATATGTGGATGCTGTTTCTTTGTAAGAATTAGTTTTATTTTATTCCCAAACCTTTCTAAATAAATTACAATATGTCAAAAGAGCAGGAATTTATATATTGATACCAGAATCACAATCTCTCTCCACTCGAGAACAGCACAATGATGTCCAGAAGATCAGGAATGGTTTCCTTGAAACAAAACCAAGATCTTTCTGAACATGCAGTAAACAATCGTGAAATCATGGAAAAAGATCTCCTCTGAATTATCGATTTACCTACATTCCCTTTTGAAATTAACATTTTCTTTCAAACTAATATCCATTTCTGTATGTAATTTTAAAATGAAGACATTTTCAACAGCTTGAAAAAAGCCATTCACTGTAAACTTTGTCCACATAATTTAGTATTGGATCACATATCATTAAAACTTATAGATAAACCGAAAAATTTGCTCAAGAACAGACAGATAAAAACCTATGTCAGTGTCAAAAAATCAATTGAGAGGTAATTAATTTTTTCTTCATTCTTCTGGTATTTCTTTGTTTATTATAATTATTGTAGAGTTATTGAACTGGTTTAATAATGATTAAAGAGATGAAATCACACCACTGTGAATATACCAAGGACCAGGGAATGTACACATGGGATAAAAAAGATATAAGTTTTATAAATGTCAACAAAACAGATTTGTTTAAAAAATCGTGGGGATGTCAGGAAATGTACATCCAAGTTGAGCAATGAATAATAGTTATTATTCTTGTTTCAGAAATGCTCTGGCCAATTTTTAAAAATGAATCACAATTCAAATTTCTGCTGTAGATGTGTGTATGGGACCTATGTAAGGTGTTTTGCCCCTTTTTTTCTAAGGTTGTGATTTCTGCTCTAGAATTCAAGTTTATGTATGTTCATATATAACTGATATGCTTCACTACAAATATATATTAAGAGACAGAGTGTGGTGATAGACAAATATGAAGATTTGGAATTACCTTTTTATCTAAATTGGTCTTCCTTTTGTGTTTCTTCCTTGTTGCAGGCTATAATCAAGCGTGCAAGGACTGGAGGGCAGTGAACTCTGCATGATGTATTAGTTCCTTGAAATTTATGCACCATTCTCTCCTCCATGATATCTTGTAAAAATTTGTGTTACACTTTTTAATCTTGTGGACCCTAGAAGTCCCTTTTAGTCTTCAGAGTGCTGGCAAGGTCATTCAAAATCATAGGAGAAATTTGGTGCTTGGGAGCTCTTTGTAAAATGAGTTTCTGTGTTTTTATTTGTGTATATGTGGGTTCTGTTTCCTTGTGAGAATTTTGATTTTATTTCCAATACTTTCTAAAAAGTTACTATATGTCATAGGAGCAGGTATTTATATATGTATCTGCACAGCACAATTTCTCTACACTCAGGAACAGCCCAAAGGTATCCAGAAAATCAGGAATGGTTTCAATGAAACAAAATCTGAAGCCTTCTAAACATTCAGTAAACAATCGTGAAATCATGGTAAAAG